>CM056595.1:15742696-15845152 GCA_029721355.1 Tegillarca granosa
TGGAGATATGTGTCATCAATGATATCACACACATTGGAGATATGTGTCATCAATGATATCACACCCATTGTATTACAGATACAGCAACATATGTCATAAGTTATATCATGTGATATTGAACACATGGAGACATAATGATACCACTGATATTAAATGCATATGAGAACATCATTGTTGATTCTTACACATGTACTTACACGGATTAATGTTCTATTATTAATGATATAGCATCAGCTATCTTATACACATGACTACAATTAGACCTTAGATAATTTACTTTTTGGAATTGAAATTTGCCACTTGATTTCAAGAATAATTATTTGTATTAATATTGTTTAATTGTTCAAATTTTGATGGATGGCAGTTTATTTCCTGAAATGCAAGAGTCAAATGAAAGCTTTGTACACATATGGAGGCCTGTATCATTAGTTATATGACATTTGTTATTTAACACATATTGATACATGTATGTTGTTATTTTTTCTGCTATAATCATACTTGGATTTTTTATTTTATTTTACTTTCAAAGGAGAATGGACCTACAGTGGTTGGAGATGAATGGAGTGACCCACAGTTAATGGAATATCTTGGTGCAAAGTTGATTAAAGAATTAGGAAATAATTTGTAAGTTTTTCACACACACACCCACACACACACACACACACACACACACACACACACACACAGGTATGCACTTATTTAAAGTTTAATATAGTAAAGCTCAACTTATATAATACATGTAAATGCATTATTATTATTATTGTTATTATTATTATTATTATTAATAATATTATCAAGAATCATTTCTGAAATTGTTAGACAATAAGACTAAACTTCCTGAAAATCATGAGTATTTTCAAATGGCAATTTTATTTAGAATGTGGGTGTACGTGTGTTATTGTACCAGGATGTTTTGTCCATTAACAGGATTATGTTACTTATGTTGGGGTGTTAAAGTCTTGAACGATGGAGGAAATTAGAGCTTCTTGATAAAAACCACTAACCTTTGGTAAGCAAAACTGACACATTTTTTAACACTAGCATGTTATGGGGGACTTGTTCCCCTTTATGATAATGGAATACAACTATGAGTCCATTTTTATCATCTTGGATATAAAAAACCAGGGATGAAAACCTTTTGCTCTATGCACATTTTAAAATTTTACTTTTACAAGTTTTCATTATTTGTATGTTTCAGTATGGAATACAAAACACCAGAACCCCCCAAGGATAGTGTTAGATAAATTAGAACAGAAAGGATATAAGGTTGTTGTGTATGACAGGTATAGGACAAACGTGTATATGGACATTACACAAACCTGATAGCTCACCTAATGGTGACATTGTACATGAAGTACATTAACAATGTTTATGAAAGTAAATTAAAATCCACATAGCTAAACTAAACATTACCTGGCCATTTGACTATTATTATTGGATAATACATGTAGGAATCTACCATATTTTAATTTGTAGGCTCTTATTCACTTATTGAAGGAACAGCATAATGTTGTGGAATGGTTAATTTATCATGTAACACCCTTTATTTTCCATTTCAAACATTTTTGTTAGAAGAGTAACATGAAGAAAATATGAAGAATGTTATACAAAACTAGTGAACTGTCATTTAATATATCTCACTTTGAGGAAGAATTATTGTTCATATTCTTTTACATTTGAATTTTTGTGCCTTTGAAATAGAAACACTGCATAAATTATGATTCCATGGTAATAAGCAAGGTATTTGTATTTTATAATGAAAATGTTGAATAGAATCTGTAAGAACTCATTTTTTTTATATAAAATTTTGCACTGAGGTCTAAAACTAAATTTCTTGGAAATTTTATGTTTTCAACCAAAGAAAAAAGATTTCTCTCCCATACTATAAGTTGTAATTTAGATTCATAAAAATTCCCTTACTAAATGTGTGCATCTAACAATTTGAAATACACTAATTCATACCATAGTTTTTACTTCAATCATAATGCCATATCAATTCTTTATGACACATAAAAGACTTTCCCTGTAATGGACCATTACTGATAAGTTTAAGAGGGATCACCTATTATCAAAGGCTATGTTAATTATATTTCTAAAGGTAGGCTTTATTACTTTCCTACCTTAAGAGACCAGCCTTCTCATCAGACCACACTTACCTGTTAAAAAGTTACAATGAAAAAAATATAGAATTAAAAAAATTTTCATCTCATATTTTTATGTCAGTTTGTTTCCTTATATACACTACTGGGCTTAGTTAGTAGAGTGCTTGCTTTGTATGTGGGAGGAACCCTGACACAGGCCTGACCAAGATCTAAAATTGGCAGTGACTACACTCAGAATTTTAAGATGAAAGTCATAGAGGAGATCTTAAAAAACCAATACCCCTTGTAACAGGGCATGGCATGCTAAAGAACACTCCCTGCACATTGCCCAAAGTGTACTACAAAGGTCAAAACTCTTGCCACTTCACCTATAGCTGGTGAGGTCTCAATATACATGAAATTTTATGGCTGGGATGTAAAACCCCATGAAATCAAATCAAATTTTCTTACATACAGAATTGAAATTTTGGTTATACCATTAAATTATATAGAAGTGGTGCATAAATTTAAATTGTGTTTTTTGTATGAGAGAAATTTTTATTATTTATTTATTGTTGTGTATCAAGAGAACTATAATATATATTTTAAGTAATAAAATGTGATAAAAAATTAATTGTTGTTCATTTTAAATCTTTATATAACATTTGAAGAAAACCTAGAAATAATGATGAATTTTGAACTTCTCATTTTTTTTATTTTTAATTAAGACTGTTCTCATTTACATAATTTTACATTTTCACTAAATTGAAATATTCAAAATTCTGCAAATAACAACCAATTTTGAATATTTCTTTTGTTAAAAATTCAAAATTCTGCACAGAAACACAATTTGGGTTGTGAACAAAATGCAAAAAAATCTTAATTGGCCAGAATTGTGCCAATGAATACTCTATCTACAAGATAGAAATGCTTTTAGTAATAAATTGAACCAAAAAAAAAAAAAAAAAAAGGTGTGATACCTGGCTTGGCCTACACAAGCAATGCTAGACACATACATGTATACTCCCTTAAACCAATAGCTCATCAAATCCTTGGTTCAGGGTAATAGTAGAAATTCCACAACAATAATTCTGAAATTGTTTGTAAGAAATTCTCGGTGACAAGTCAGAAGTTGTTATTTCTTCGCAATTCTTTAATATTGCGGCACAACTAAATAAGCTTTAAGCACAATGTTGCTTATCTTGTCTGGAAGTTAGCTAGCTCATAATAATTTTATAAGTTTGGGAAAAGATGTACATGTGCACGTAACTTTCATAAAAGAATTTGAATAACGAAAGGAATTTCCAAAACAACGGTTCTTTCTATTACAGACATTAAAATTTTGCTTTCGAATTTTCCAAAAGTGCCAAAAAATTTGACATTGTTATTTGAGTATCTATCGGTGTATACATAATGCATGGATTGTTCGTTATATGGTGTTTTCATTCATTTTGTGTGTTCTTTAATGTGGAGTTTTTGCTTAATGACAAGGTTTTCATTTGTTGGTGTGTTCCTTATGTTGCGTTTTCATTCATTTGGTGTGTTTGTGAGTGTGGAGTGTTATATGGTTTTTTTATTCGTTTGGTGTGTTCGTTAGTGTGAAGTGTTTGTTATATGGCATTTTAATTTGTTTGGATTGTTCATTAGCGTTGAGTGTTAATTATATGGCGCTGCATTCTTTTGGTGTGTTCGTTTGTGTGGAGTGTTTTCGCTACACGGCACAGTTTTCATTCGTTTTGTGTGTTTGTTAGTGTGAAGTGTTTTTTTATGGCGTTTTCATTTGTTTAGCCTGTTCGTTAATGTGGAGTGTTCGTTTGGTGTGTTTGTTAATGCGGAGTGTTCATTAGCGTGAAGTGTTGATTATATGGCGTTGCATTCGTTTTGTGTGTTTGTTAGTGTGAAGTGTTCCTTTTTATGGCGTTTTCATTTGTTTAGCCTGTTCGTTGATGTGGAGTGTTCGTTTGGTGTGTTGGTTAATGTGGAGTGTTCATTTATATGGCATTGCATTCGTTTTGGGTGTTCATTAATGTGAAGTGTTCGTTATATGGCGTTGCATTAGTTTGGCGTGTTCGTTAATGTGGAGTGTACATAATATGGCATTGAATTCGTTTGGTTTGTTCATTACTGAATGTGGAGTGTTCATTATATGGTGTTGCATTCGTTTGTTTTGTTCGTTAGCCTGAAGTGTTCATTATATGGCGTTGCATTCGTTTGGTGTGTTCGTTAATGTGGAGCGTTAGGTATATGATGTTGCATTCGTTTGGTTTGTTCGTTTGCATGAAGTGTTTTTATATGGCGTTGCATCCATTTGGTTCATTAGCGTGAATTGTTCGTTATTTGGCGTTGCATTCATTTGATGTATTCGTTAATGTGGAGTTTTCGTTATATGGCGTTGCATTCGTTTGGTGTGTTCGTTAATGTGAAGTGTTCTTATATGGCGTTGCATCCATTTGGTTCATTAGCGTGAATTGTTCGTTATATGGCGTTGCATTTGTTTAGTTTGTTCGTTAGCGTGAAGTGTTTCTTATATGGTGTTGCATTCGTTTGGTCTGTTTGTTAATGTAAAGATTTCGTTATATGGCGTTGCATTCGTTTGGTGTGTTCATTAATGTAAATAGTTCTTATATGGCGTTGCATTCATTTGGTTTGTTAGCGTGAATTGTTTGTTATATGGCGTTGCATTTGTTTAGTTTGTTCAAAAGCGTGAAGTGTTCGTTATATGGCGTTACATTCGTTTGGTCTGTTCGTTAATGTAAAGTGTTCGTTATATGGCGTTGTATTCGTTTAGTGTGTTCGTTAATGTGGAATGTCAGTTATATGGCGTTGCATTCGTTTGGTTCGTCGTTTGCATGAAGTGTTCGTTATATGGCACTGCATTTGTTAAGTGTGTTCGTTAATGTGAATTGCTCGTTATATGGCGTTGCATGCGTTTGGTGTGTTCGTTAATGTGGAGTGTTCATTATATGGCGTTGCATTTGTTTAGTGTGTTCGTTAATGTGAAGTGTTCGTTATATGGCATTTGCATTCGTTTGGTTCATTAGCGTGAAGTGTTCGTTATATGGTGTTGCATTCGTTTGGTTCATTAGCGTGAAGTGTTTGTTATATGGTGTTGCATTCGTTTGGTTCGTTAGCTTGAAGTGTTCCTTTTATGGCGTTTGCATTCGTTTGTTGTGTTCGTTAATATGGAGTGTTCGTTATATGGCCTTGCATTCGTTTGGAGTGTTCGTTAATGTGGAGTGTTCATTATTTGGCGTTGCATTCGTTTGGTGTGTTCTTAAATGTGGCATATTCATCAATGTTGCTCGTTCATGGTTGACTTTGGCTATCAACATGTGCATTTTTACATTTTAACATTTCTGTATTTGATTTAATAAACTTCAAAATTGCGGATTCGTGATCAAAATCTGGGCTCTGGTACAATATAAACCATAGAACTAAGATCAAATTATCGATTTCAAAAATATATCAGGATTTTCTACTTATAGGTGAAAGAATAAGATTGTTTTAATTTGCGGCACTCTAAAACCGAATAATGTAAACTGTTGTACTTTGGTTAATTGTATTATCTTGAGGAAGGAAATGTTCTAGATATATGCTTTATATATACCAGACATTAAACCATTTTTTATCTTTATGTAGAAAACTGTCACTAGCAACGTCGTTCGATAAAAAAAGAATAATAAATGTACAACCAGTAATCTGGAACCATGAACGTGTTAGTTCTGATCAGAATTTGTTAACATTTCAAGAAAACGAAATTGAAAGATCTTAAACTATTCGTTGTGTCTATTTTTATGTACACAGTGCAACCAAGAACTTTGGACTCATCTTGCGAACCATATTAAGTAACAGAGACTCTAAAGAATCTATTACTTACATGTTGCTTACTTTAAAAGCGAAACAATAGAATATTAGTCACATAACAAAGAATGTTCTTCCTTTATATAAGTTTTTGTTTGGTTAATACATGTATATTATGAATTTTACATCTATATGTAATTATGCACTATAAATAAATTATTCTTTCTTTGCAAAAATTGTTTAAATAAAGTAACGCATTATTTGTTTAGTTAAATGTAAATGATTGCTAAGTATATTTTTATAAAAAGGATATTAAGAAGAAATAATAAAAATGTCCAGAATTGTAAAACCGAAAATAACATTCTTGCTCAAGATGTTTGAGCAGTATACATATTGAAGCTGAATCATCCATGTACTGGCATTAAACTGGATAAGTAACAGAAATACTCCTAAAAACAAGAAGAAAGGCTGTGAATAAAACAACAAAACGCGTGCAATGAACTAATTGTGAAACGCTCGACTTCTGACGGACGGATAATGAACATAATTATATGCTGCAGTTCAAATACTGCATATAGTTATTTTGCAACTTGTGGTTCATTAATAGGCAACAATGAACCATTATATATATATATATATATATATATATATATATATATATATATATATATATATATATATATATTAGTGAAAAGAATTTCTGAAGTAATAAATAATTATGGAACGAGTTTTACTCCGCCCCTTCATATCATTGGAAATAAGAAAGCAATAATTATTTATTCTTGTCTTCTGAGGCATCACAAAAGTTGTCATCATCAAATGTTTAAGCTTTTTATACTCCATCTGTTTCAAATGTATCCATCTGTGTCTTAGGTTAAAAGATTTAAAAACCACACACTAGTATCTCAATAGTTTTCAATTATACGATCAATATGGATTGTCAACATAATCCAATCATGCGACACTGTCATTGTATGTATGACGAAGGATTAATGGGACTCTGATTGTCAAATGGTATCCATGTTGAGAATCTTCTTACATTATCACACTCACTTTTTGATGATGGTGATGTTGGGACAAACAAATATACTTCTGTCAACTTAAATTTAGTTTTTTTTGAAAAATAAGTTTTTGTCGGAAAATTTTCTAGAAAAATGACTTTGGTTTCGGACTGTTGCAGAAAATTATTTTTTATTTTATCTTCCGTTTCCATTATATGTTCAGTCTCTTTTGGACAAGACTGTTCTTCTGGGCCAGTTGATTGTATATTCAGTGACTGGGAGGAATGGACCGAATGTTCCCATACATGTGGTAACTCTGGGGTTCGAGAACGTAAAAGAGACTTATTGCTTCCAGCGACATGTGGAGGGGCTTGTTCAGGTGATAAAAATGAATTTGAGACATGTAATAGGCATTGTTGTTGTGACTATTCACCTTGGAGTAAATGGGATTGCAAAGGGGAGTGTTCAAACAGTACTGAATTTTGTGATAAGCCCGGGGTTAGATTTATGTGTCATAGATCTCGTTACAGAATACCAGAGGTGGAATGTGAAGGGGTGTGTGAAGCAAAAACGTTTGATAAATGGTGCTCAATACTCTGCTGTTACACCACTTGTGTGGTCAAGGAATGGTCCTTCTGGGGGAGTTGTCAAGGTCAGTGTGAACAGGATGGAGTCAAGTATAGAACAAGAGAGGTTGAACGGGAGCCAAAATGTGGGGCTGACCCTTGTCCCGAGCTTACTGACCATATTGGATGCAGGGGACGTTGCTGTCCAGTGGATTGTGTATTGGGCGATTGGAGTGTTTGGACTGAGTGTAACACTACATGTGGAATCGGGCATAAAACTAGAATGAGATTTGTTCAAAAACCGGAATGTTTCGGTAAAGAGTGTCCCGAGGATCCAACCTCCACAGAAACAGTCGAATGTGAGAAATATGTCAACGAAGACTGTACGGTAAGAACTTCACCTCACCTAACCTTCTAGTGTCCGCTGGCACATAAGGCCTCCAATGTACGGTAAGAACAAGCTGATGAAATTCCAACATGCGAGAACGCCTAAATGCAAATTGATCACAAACAAAGATAAAAACGACGACACTTTACAGAAATTCTATTTTTTATTGTGGCTTATTTCTGACATCGACATAATTTTAGTCAACATAAAATTATCTCGACATGTCGACTAAATATCTTGACAAATCAAGATATTATCATGGGAAGTTGTGATACCAAAATAAAAAGTTGAGATAAGTAACACGACATGCCGCGATACTTATGTTGACCTGTCGTAATAATTATCTCGATATCTCGACTTATTTTTATCGCGGCAAGTCGTGTTACTTATCTCAACTTTTTATTTTGGTATCACAACTTTCCATGATAATATCTTGACTTGTCAAGATATTAAGTCGACATGTCAAGATATTAAGTCGACATGTTGAGATAATTTTAAGTCGACTAAAATTTTGTCGATGTCAGAAATAAGCCACCATAATGGTGGCTTATTTTTGACATCGACATAATTTTAGTCGACATAAAATTATCTCGACATGTCGACTTAATATTTTGACAAATCGAGATAATATCTATGGCGGCTTATTTCTGACATCGATATAATTTTAGTCGACATAAAATTATCTTAACATGTCGACTTAATATCTTGACAAGTCGAGAAAATATCTTGACAAGTCGAGAAAAAATCTTAAAAAGTTGTGATACCAAAATAAAAAGTTGACATAAATAACACGACATGCCGCGATAAAGGGAAGTCGCGATATCCAGATAGTTATCACAACTTGTCAACATAAGTATCGCGGCATGTCGTGTTATTTATCTTAACTTTTTATTTTGGTATCAAAACTTTACGTGATATTATCTCGACTTGTCAAGATATTATCTCGACTTGTCAAGATATTATGTCGACATGTTGAGGTAATTTTATGTCGACTAAAATTATGTCGATGTCAGAAATAAGCCACCATACACCATAATTTAAAAAATAAAACAGTTGTAGCTTTCAATTAGAATGTCTTATCGGTCTGAGGCAAGGTATTCCGGAAGTATGAACCTTATTTTCTTACTGTGTTTCATCAGTTATCTGGTTCAGGATAATAAGTGTTTAGTCATTTTCATCAGTTGTTTTTACTTACCTGACAAAGGTAGGGAAATGAGTTTCATAATACGAGGCCTATTTTCATTTTCCCCATTTTTAAAACAAATTATTTAAAGTCAATTCACAAAATAAACACAAATAATCAAGATTGCAAAATATACTAATACTGATTAAATAATGTTATTAAATCCACATAAAGTGATTCCAATGTTACTGCTAGCAACAGCAACCAAAATCCTATAGGTAATGTAACATTCGTGGCTTTCAAGAAACATATTCGAAATACAAACTCTTTTTCTTCATTTTTGAAGATCAAAACACAAAATGTCATTATTGTACGGAAAATTAGAAAAACGTTTATCTCTTTGTATTTTGTTTTCGAAAATATTCCTTTTAAGTGTTATAACAGATTGATTTTCTTTTCGGGTGCATACAAATTAAACTCGCACATTCAAAACAATTGCATTAAAAAATTAAATTAATTAAATTGAATTAAATTAAATTAAATTAAATTAAATTAATAAAATAAAGTTCAACAACAACGTCTCATCAATAAAATTGTTTCATGCACCAAATAGTCAATATCGTTTACATTATTGCTTCCTATAAATTATATGTTCATTTGTCTAAAAAATTACATTTTCAAATATCTCGTTAATAAATGCTTTGACATCGTTTCAATAAACGTACACGTGTATTTTCTTGTAAAGTATTTGATGTTTGCGTGAATTGGAGTTTTTTATTTCCGTATCAGATTTATTTTTTGTTGCTCTATGTTCTTTAGACAGCATCCAATTAAAGCCGATTGCATCTGTGGCGTATGTAATAAAATGATCTATCTCAAATAACTTGTTATAATTGTCATATACCACTTTTTGAATTTAATCATAAAAATACATTAAAAAAGTGGTATATGACAATATATGAATGAATGAATAAATGAATAAGAATAAATAAATACATAAATAAAGAAAAAAAAGATAAATAAATTTAAAAATAAATAAATAAATAAAAATATAAACGAATAGATAAATAGACAATTAAATAATATAAACTTTATCATTAATAAAGAAATATGCGTAATTATTGATTAAGACGTGCGTTTTTAAAATGTTCAAATATAGGTGTTATATGCAAATTTTTAGCTCACCTGAGCTGAAAGCTCAGATGAGCTATTGCGATGGTTCACCGTCCGTCGTCTGTCGTGCGTCGTGCGTCGTGTGTTAACTTTTTACATTTTAATCTTCTCCTCCAAAACCACTGGGCCAAATTTAATGAAACTTGGTAACCATCATGCCTGGGTGAAGCCCTTTCAGATTTGCACAAATGAAGGAGTTATGTCCCCTTGGGGCCCCATAAGGGGGGAAAGAGTGAAAAACTTTAAAAATCTTCTCCTCTGAATCTACAAAAGATATATTTTAGTTATTTCATTTATAACATTCTTAGGTCATCTATTTTCAGATTTGCACAAATGGTAGCCATGGGGCTCAAAATGGGGAAATTGTAAGGCACTGAGTGGGGAAATTGCTAAAAATTATATATTTGTCACTATATCTTGAAAACTATTAACTTTTTGTATAGGCATGTATATTAGAATGTTGTAGATATTGACATGATGATCATTTTGATATATGGTTCAAGGTCATATGTTGAAAGGTCAAGGTCACAGCTGCAAAAGAAGACTTAAATTGCTAATTATCTTGAAAACTATTAACTTTTTGTATAGGCATGTATATAAGAATATTGTAGGTATTGCGACAACGATCATTTTGATATATGGTTCAAGGTCATATGATCAAAGGTCAAGGTCTCAGCTGGAGAAAAAGACTTAAATTGCTAATTCTCTTGAAAACTATTAACTTTTTGTATAGGCATGTATATTATAATATTGTAGGTATAGGGACAACGATCATTTTGATGTATGGTTCAAGGTCATATGTTGAAAGGTCACAGTGACAGCTGCAAAAAAGACTTAAATTGCTTATTATCTTGAAAACTATTAACTTTTTGTTTAGGCATGTATATTAAAATATTGTAGGTATTGCGACAACGATCATTATGATATATGGTACAAGGTTATATGCTGAAAGGTTAAGGTGACAGCTGCAAAAGGAGACTTAAATTGCTAATTATCTTGAAAACTAATAACTTTTTGTATAGGCATATATATAAGAATATTGTAGATATTGCGACAACGATCATTTTGATGTATGGTTCAAGGTCATATATTAAAAGGTCAAGGTCATAGCTGCAAAAAAGATTGAAATTGCTAATTCTCTTAAAAACAATTAACATTTTGTAAAGGCATGTATATGATGATTTTGATATATGGTTCAAGGTCATATGATCAAAGGTCAAGGTCACAGCTGAAAAAAAAGACTTAAATTGCTAATTATCTTGAAAACTATTAACTTTTTGTTTAGGCATGTATATTAGAATATTGTAGATATTGCGACAACAATAATTTTGATATATAGTTCAAGGTCATATATTGAAAGGTCAAGGTCACAGCTGCAAAAAAAGATTGAAATTGCTTATTATCTTAAAAACCATTAACTTTTTGTATAGGCATGTATATTAGAATATTGTAGGTATTGACATGACGATCATTTTAATATATGGTTCAAGGTCATATATTAAAAGGTCAAGGTCACAGCTGCAAAAGAAGACTTAAATTGCTAATTATCTTGAAAACTATTAATTTTTTGTATAGACATGTATATTAGAATATTGAAGGTATTGCACAAATGATCATTTGTATATGGTTCAAGGTCATTTGTTGAAAGGTCAAGGTCACAGCTGGAGAAAAAGACTTAAATTACTAATTATCTTGAAAACTAATTACTTTTTGTATAGGCATGTATATTAGAATATTGTAGGTATTACGACAACGATCATTTAGATATATGGTTCAAGGTTATATGTTCAATATTATATAAGCTACTTATGAATGAAATGTGAGTGGATATATTTCTGATTAAGTTTTGTGGGAGTTCTTAACTTGAGAAAACATTTAAAGTTTCTGTACGTAATATATTGTCTATTGCACTTTGCAAACAATATTGGACATATCTTCAGGTGAGCGTTAAGGCTCATGGGCCTCTTGTTAAATTTTTATAAGATAAATCATCTCCTATGTAAAAAAAAAAATTAAAAAAAAAAGAGTTCTCAAGAATCATGTCGCGTGATACCATTTGCCATTATGCAACCTGATGCCAGTTCAAAGTGGGAAGATTTAATTTATCGATCAAAAAAGTGTAAGAAACAGCAGTGATATGCCAGTCTTTGTTGTCTTCAACATTAGTGCTAAGTTTAAATTTTGGAAATATGAGTTGAAAATTTGCCTTTATATTTATTGAGAGATGAAAGGAAGATTTACATCAAGATTTATAAGTTTTAATTTTTTAATTAATTTTTTTTTTTAGTTAAAGCTGCATTAAGTTTTCCAAAGAAAAAATAAAACGGTGCTAATCTAATTAATGATGTTCCTAATGAACAATGTTACATTTGGTTCAACGATAAAAGCTCGAATAAATACAGAAATTACAGTATTTACCCAGCGAGATGCAGCATTTCGGATCTAATATTAGAACATGGTTACGTCATCAAAACCCGGGTAATTTAAACACGACTTTCAAAATGTTGAAATACGATAAATTAAACACAGAACTTCGTTGAATTTGTCATTTGTGACTTAGTAAGGGATAAATAACACCAGTTCAAATACATCTGGATATTAATTAAGGACAATTAATGCAATCTGTCATGTTTCACTTTCGATTCTAGGCTTTTCCCTACATCCGTGCGCATGCTCCAAGCTCATAATTATCATCGTAGAACTCTGACCAACCGGTCAGAGGATTCCGTTTATTTACAACTAAAAGAAATGAAATTTTAGAAAATGAATGTCACGGATCGTGGTTAGAAGATATCTACTTTTAAAAAAATATATTTTTAGAAAATCCAAAAAAATTCAGAAAATTGGTAAACTTAATGCAGCTTTAAAGTTTTATGAAAAAAATTAAATTGAGAAAAAGGCAAGATTTTAAAAAATACAAATTATTATTATTATTATTATTATTATTATTATTATTATTATTATTATTATTATATTTGTTTAGAGATTCCTTTTAGTTTGAAATCAAACATATTACATGTATATACTTTAATATGATTTCAAATATATGTGACCGGATTTGAATGATTTTGTACGATTTAGCCTACGTTAAAAAATTGAAATTTCTTTGAAATTTATTAATATAAAAAGAGATTTGCCTCATTTTTTTTAATGGTTCACTTATTTTGAGTGAAAAGGCTAGATTTTAAAGATAAATAAATAAATAAATAAAAAAATGCTTATTTTGGTAAAAAGCTTGAATTATGAAAGTGCGCCATAACTAAATTTTTTCCCAATATCTATTCAAATAAATTATCCATTAACATTAATATTCTAACACATATTTATAATGGGATTTAAATGTTGTTTCATTCTATAAATTTTGGGCGAAAATGTAGAATTTTTAGAAAATTTTAGAAATGATATATTTTTTTCGTTTTTTTTTTTTTTTTTTTCACAAATTCGTTTGATAATTTATGTTCATTAAGAATTAAAATACATGTATATTAAAAAGGAGTAATTTTATCTGTGTTTAAAGTCACGGTTTACAAGTACCTGTTTTAATTAACGATTGATTATTCAGAGTCGGTGTGCGATTACAGTATTTTCAAATTTATATTTACCACGTGTAAAAGATCCGTCTGCGACATTTGAAAATCTTTTGTCCATTTAATATATTCTGGCAAGTAACTACTCAATTCATCATTACATGTACCAAGTTTGTAAATCAAATACCGGGATATTTATGCTTGTGAAATAATTCAGTGATTGATTTATTTATTTTAACCACAACACTGGACATCTACCTCGCCATTCGACAATGTTTGACATCACAGTCTCGAGTTAATGTTTTTGTTTTTCATGTGAAGCCCACAGTTTTTAAAATTTCATTAGCCAGTTTGGTCGTTTTACCAACCCTTTTGTAAACATAATGCCGATAATCTATGTTACTTGTGTAATAGGAGGGAGAAAAAATGCAGGGTCGGACCTGGGATCGAACCCGGGACCTCCCGCACTATAGGCGAGTGCTCTACCACTGAGCTACCCAGACGGCCACAATTCCTCCACTTTTATTCTTGAGTTTCAAAATATGCATTTCCGGTATAAGGAAATTGTATCGTGTCACTATGTTGCCATTTCTAGTACTTAAATTCATTATTTGTTAATGATTTTAGAAAAATCCTATCAAAAAGTAACCTGTTTGAGCAACTTTGAGAAAAAATTGTCTTAAAAAGACTACATTTTCACAATTTTTTTTTTGAAATTTGACTACTTAAATCATTTTTAAACTTTAGAATCCCAGCATCATATGATATGATGATAAATGCATGTATGTTACTAAATACAGCTTTTGTGGCACAAGGTTTGATTACACTCAGAATAAGATTTGCTTGGCATAAAGATTCTTTATTATTTCTTATCAGCAGACATCTTCTTGTCACTCATGATCTTTTATATTATTACTCTCAATTGTTTCTGACAGATTTTTTTTCAGAGGCATCCCCACTTATCCGATCAGGTTAAAATTTTGTCAACTGGTAGGGATTAATCATGGAAAGGTTAATTTTCCTTTTTTTGAAAACTCCAGGGAAATCCGGTCAAAATCAAATTCAAATTCTTTATATTTCTCATCATTGTAATATTAACAATACAGAGAACATGTAAATACATATATACATATATAACAATACAGCATGCATGAGTTACAGTATAATTTTTAACTTTAATTTTAAATTTTAATTGTAAATTCAACCTGGAAGACTAACTCTCTTAAATAACACTAATAAATTTACAAATATTATTCAATAATGACAATTTTTTTTGTTGAAAATAAAGAATAATATTTCAAAACATTGGGATTATTTCTATAAAAATTTGGTATATATTGTTTTCTAACTTCATCGAAACATTTACAAACCATTATATAATGAAATTCATCTCCAATATCTTCAAAACACAAAGTGCATATTCTATCAGACTTTGGTATGTTTGACCAACGGCCTGTTTCTATAGGTAACTTATGATTGCTTGTCCTAAATTTACTTAATAAAATTTTATTTTTTGTAGAAATATTAGACAATAAGTAATGTTGCATTTCAACAAATAACCTGTAAGATATACATGTACTTTTAGATAAAATTTTTATATCACTACTCCACTGTTGTATAAATTGATCACATAATTTTTGTTTAATACATTTTACTAACCATGTTTTGCTAGTAAAAGTTTGGGATAACCAAATATAACTTAATCACATCCATCAAAAATTGATTTTGTATAACACAGCCATTTATAATTAACACCATTTAGATAATTTGAGTATAAAATATTATACATAAGCGATATTATCATTATAAATATTCTATATAATTTGACATTTTCCAGGTGAGTCCTTGGTCAACTTGGTCAAGTTGTGGACTGAACAATGGATTTTGTGGAGAAGGCAAAAAAACAAGGGATAGAACAATTATTACAGACAGCAAGTGTAAAGGTGTTCCCTGCCCTGATCTCAACGTAACACAAGTTTGTTATGGCAAATGTTGTAGACAAGATTGTGTCGTATCTGAATGGACTGAGTGGAGTCTGTGCTCAATAGATTGTGGAGTTGGTAACAGGTTTGTAAAATTTTACACTAAAACATGTTCCAACATTGTTTTTTGTATTTATAGATATTAAATCAAAGAACTAAATGTTAAGCTTACGTTACAAAAATAAGTGCAGGGAGATTGTATTATGTCAATGGCCAGCTTCAGTGCCAGTGTCAATGTCAATGGCCAGCTTCAGTGCCAGTGTCAATGTCAATGGCCAGCTCAATGGCCAGCTTCAGTGCCAGTGTCAATGTCAATGGCCAGCTTCAGTGCCAGTGTCAATGTCAATGGCCAGCTTCAGTTTAAAAATTGCAGATTGAATGTTTAATGTCATTGCCTAGCATCAGTGCCAATGCCAGTGTTAATGTATTGTTCAATGTTAAAATTGCAGATCGAAAGTTTTATGTTAGTACCCAGCATCAATGTCAATATCACTGTTAACGTACAGTTAAATGTTAAAATGGCCAGCTTCAGTGCCAGTGTCAATGTTAATGGCCAGCTTCAGTTTAAAAATTGCAGATTGAATGTTTAATGTCAATGCTCAGCATCAGTGCCAATGTCAATGTAAATGTATAGTTCAATGTTAAAATTGCAGATATATAGTTTTTATGTCAATGCCTAGCATCAGTGCCAATGGCAATGTTAATGTATAGTTGAATGTTAAAATTGCAGATAGTTTTATGTCAACGCACATCATCGGTGTCAGTGTCAGTGTTAAAATTGTTAATAATGGTAATTACATAAATTGTAAAGATTTAAGCAAGTTTAAATTCTTGTTAAAATAAAAAATTCATGGTAAACTTTTGAATCAAGAGCAAGCTTGGATTGCATGTCTTTTCTGAAAAGATTCCTTTCTCAATATTTCACAGCACCTCTCACGATGTTGGTTTGAATCCCACTCAAGCAGATTGTAGTGTGAGAAAGTTTTTTATTTCACTTTCTAAAGGTTGGTGATGTTCTGGTTTTCTCCACCATTCTTGAACTGACCGACTTGACTGGGGCGTGAAACACCATTAGTCAAATCCAATCCAGTCCTTTCTCAGTATTAGATAAGAAAGTAGATGATTACACAGATAACACCTTATTGCTTTGTCTAGGTCTATTCAGGGCAAAATAATAACAGTATTTTTGTTTTACTTTTACCGGTAGTTTATAAGATTGCTGAGCTATGTAGACTTTCATAAGACCTTATAGTTTGTTTCCTTTCACTAGTGTCTTTAATTGGTTGCAACATCATACATATTTTCATGTACTGGTAATTGAAAACTCAGACATCATTATCGGTAAATTTATCAAAAAAGAAAAAAAGTTATTTTTTTTATTGTAATCCAATGAGATGATATATGTATATAAAATTATATTTATATAAGTTCATTCTTCAGTCCAAATACCATAAACGTTGCAGGTTAATTGAAAAGTGACATTTTCCAGTTCTGACAATCAACATGCTTTATCAAATGGAAACAGCTTGTAATGGCAGACGATAAAATGTTTATAATAACTCACTGAACTTGTAACAAAAACAAGCTCTCACTCAATGAACTTACAATAAAAACTTTAGCTCACACAAGATTACCTTCATTTATCAAACCTTTAGTTGACATTTCATGTTTACATTGTTACAATACATGTGCTAAGAAATCATTGTTGAATTCTAGACATTTTAGTTACTGTATAACAGACATCTTTTTTCTCTGTCACAATTTTTGTTTCTTGACAACTATTGACACATGACATGTTAGGATGTCATGACACATCTTTTTTTCTACCATGACTTTTGATTCTTAACAACTATCGACACATGATGTGTTAGGATGTCATGACACATATCTTCTTTTTTCGGCCATTATTTTTGTTTCTTGACAACTATTGAAACATGAAACATGACATGTTAGGATGTCATAACACATATCTTCTTTTTTCGACCAATATTTTTGTTTCTTGACAACTATTGAAACATGACATGTTAGGATGTCATGACACATATCTTTTTTCTCTGTCATGATTTTTGTTTCTTGACAACTATTGAAACATGACGTGTTAGGATATCATGACTCATCTTCTTTTATCTGCCATGATTTTTTATTCTTAACAACTATCGACCAGGATAGGATTTCATGACACATAACTTCTTTTCTCCACCATGATTAATGTTTCTTGACAACCATTGAAACATGACATGTTAGGATGTCATGACACATATTTTGTTTTCTCGGCCATGATTTTTGTTTCTTGACAACTTTTGAAACATGACATGTTAGGATGTCATGACACATATGTTTTTTTTCTCGGCCATGATTTTTGTTTCTTGACAACTATTGAAACATGACATGTTACGATGTCATGACACATATCTTCTTTCATCTGCCATGATTTCTGTTTCTTGATAACTATCGACACATGACATGTTAGGATGTCATGACACATATCTTTTTTCTCTGTCATGATTTTTGTTTCTTGACAGCTATGGACATATCATGTGTTTTTAAAACACATTTTACAAATTTTTTGCTAACTAAACTCTTTTTTGTTCCTACTTGTGTTTTCTCTCATGGAGAAACACAGCAGAATTTCCTTACTACAGTATAAATCTGCTCACTGGTCATCTTGCTTGCAAGGGATGTCACAATTAAGTTTTAACTTTTCCTTTGTCAAAAGATTTTTTTTCCACATCTATTGACACATGACATATTAGGATCACAAAGATGGGATATTATGACTATTTTCCAGCTTCTAACATTTTCTTTGTCATGATGATTCATGTTTTGTGATACTTAATGACACATGATGTGTTTGTATTGGTTAGTATGTCTCGACACATAGACAGGATATCTTGGTAATTTTTTCCAGCTGCTAAGGCCTAACTAAAAAAATTCTTTGTTTGCTCTCTTCCAACCTATGCTATCCACATGTGGTTAGGTAGGTAGGAAAAAATGTTTTAATTTATTTTTGAAAACTTAATCTTTTACACTTTTGAAAAAGTTTAAATTGGTTTCATATGTCTTTTTTAAAACTTATTTAACACATTTTTTTTTTTTTTGCTAACTAAAGTCCCATGGAGAAACACAGCAGAATTTCCTTACTACATTATAAACCTGCTCACAGGTTGTCTCAATTGCCAGGGTTATTACCCTTTAATACTGTTTCTTATGTTGTACGAGGAGCATGAGCAGTAAAAAAAAATTGAAATTGATGGCAATAAAATTTTTTGGGTAGGGGCATTTTAAGTATGTCAGGCAGGCAACAGAAAACAATGTTATCTTTATTTTAGGCCTAACTTATCTTAAATGTTATACTTTTATATATCAGATCATATTGTTTTGTTTTGTTTTCTTTCATCCTATTCATGATAAAATATATATTTCAAACTTAAGTTTGTGGCTAATCAAGCATTTTTTCAAAATGTTTTACTGTAGAATGATTTTAACATTTTACATCCTGCTTTTTTATTGGCATTGTTGGTAGTTACCAAGTTGACTTTTTACACCAAATAATAAAAAGTATACTTACGCAATGTACCAGAAATATACTTACCGTAGTTATTGCAGATTAAGAATTCTGTCTGTCATGATGTTGAAGGTTGTTTATTATGTATTCTCCAAGCCAATGAGTGGAAAAGTTGGATGAAAAGGAAAAATTGTTCTTTCACATCTGCTGTTGTGCGATACGGTTATTTTTCTGATCCTTGTTGAGTAGTGTAGCTGTCCAGGTTGTGGACATTGATTGAGTATTGTTGGTTTGTTTCGAATGTTTCATCTGAAGGACTCTTGATATATCATGTCATATTTCTTGAGAGATGTATTTTAGAAATATATAGGTTTGGATCAAATAAATAGAAAGTTATATTTAAGAACAAACTTTTAGCATATAGTAGTCTAAAGTATGTTGAATCAGTGACTATGGTAAAATGAAAATGCTGAAGCCATTTTGTTTTATTTTACACTACAGTACAATTTTGTCTTATCTCTAGAGTTATGTACCATGGATCTTGCTACATGTATAAACCTTGAGTTTTCAGACCTAGAATTACTGTAACTTAATGTTATAGCCAACAGACCTTCAGTCATTGTGAAGCATATACATTGTGTATTTCCATCTATTAAAACAAGAACTTTAGTTTTCTAATTGAAAGTTACTATAATTGTAACTGACTTTGATAGGAAATGTTGACAATTGGAATAGAATAAAGCATTTCATACAAATCATCATCGTGTGGCATCCAAGATGACCACTGTTACTATAAATAGCAAAAACTGTTAAATTGACAATTTAGCTTCAATACAATATTTTTTCAAGAATGTAACACACAGTCAGTTGTGGTTCAGACTGATGACACTACAATCATGAGTCTTTAGATCTCAAACACTTAGTCAATTGTATTCATGTAAAATGATTTTATTTAGTTATAATGTAAATAAACTTCTGTGTTATTGGACAGGAATTTAACTGTGATATAACCATCTGTTACCAAGCTTGGTGACAAGATAAAATAAATGAATCATGGTACATCTGATTGTTGAACTCACAGTATGGGGGATGTTTTCTTAGAATTCTTTGTTCTTGGTGTATTTTATGTATGGATCGTCAATCATTTTCAAGTACAGTTTATATTAAAAGCAAATCTTGTACACATAAATACCACATACAGAACACGACTCCTTTACCACATTTTTTAATATCATTACATAATCATCAGTTCACTTTCCAGAGGTCATTGGTTTTCCCTGGGTACTCAAGTTTTCTTCATCACCTCTGAACTAACTTCCACAATATAAGGGGAAGAATCTTGACTGGGATGTAAAACACCATTAATTCAATCCAGTCCAATCCAGTTCAATCCAGTCTACAGAATAATTGATGATTTCAGTTGGATACTGAGTACCTCAAACCACATTAGGAAATATAGCACATTTTTTTGTGTATTATTACAGAATGATCTAGGATATCATTTGGATACTAAGTTTGGTTTCTTTAAACTTTATTCTCCATGTTCTGCTTCATATTTGGACTAAAGTCTTATACTTCATTTATGACACCCACAAAAGTTTACATCTGATGCTATATGGCAAACCTGATGACTTCAATTTTTCTATTGTCAACTTTCTGTTTCTTTACAGTAGCATTCCTGTTTTTCCTGCCTATGATTTATATGTTTCACAGTTAATATAGTATGGTAGAGCTTGTTTCCACCATGAGGATTTTCCACAATGAAGCAAGCTGCTTACAATTAAATTGTTGATGCAAGCATATTGTAAGCCTAGGCTAATCAAGGCCCTAAAAAAGTACTGTGGCTGTTATCACAATATTGTTGTTAAGTATGAAGTCAAAAATGTAGCTAGCTATAGACAGGAGATGCTTACTTTATCGAAGAACCTGGCCTTACTTCCTTGATTGAAGTTTACATTGTATAACTGTATTGGCCAGTTTTTAAAGTTTTTGTTTTATCTTTTTTTTTCCTTTTTTTTGTGTGTGTGTGTGTGTGTGTGTGTGTGTGTGTTGGGGGGGTGTGTGTTGAATTTTGATTTGGACATGGACTGGTATGTTTGTGTTTTATTATTATTGTTATAGTGTCAATCTGGTATTATTCAAGACAACATTATCTTTTCATGTAATTGCTATCTGACACAGACATTCTAGCCTCCTCTTCATTCTGGATTATTAGCCTCAGTGGCCGAGTGGTGAAAAACTTGAACTATGAATCACAGCACATCTCATTGCCTAGATTCAAATCCCTCTGTGGTAGATCTTAATGTGAGAAAGTTTGTCAGTATGTCTGCTGAAGGTCAGTGGTTTTTCTTGACACTGCTGTCATGTTCATCCCAGAACTGATAAATTTATATAAATGATAGAATCATGACTGAGGCATTAAACACTATTTTTCCATCTAATCTTTTTCACCATAGTTAGAGCATAAGGTCACTAAAAGCTGTCTCCAGTCATCTCTGTTCTGTTTCTTTTGCTCTGTTTCACACCAGGTCATTCCTACTTCTTTTTGTTTGGGTATTTTGAACAGTGAATTCAAATATGAAAATTTCATCAAAACTTAATTATCAATTGTAGCACATTTGAAACAACTGAAGGTGACATTTTAAACTATGCAAGGCTCAGAATTTTGAACATAAATTGTTAAATAAAGTCCTGGAAAATTGACAATATTTACAGTTTTCATGGATACTTATTGCAACCTAGACTGTGTTTTATTTTGACATAGTTAATTATCTGTACTAATTGGTCTGATTGGTACACATGACTTTCACAGAACATCACAATCCTATTGTCATCTGATGCTGTTCTCGCTTGTTTTCTTTTCAGCTCAGGCCCCCTCTATCCCAGCACTGCTTGGGAATTTTTTTCAGGTAATTTTTATGTCCTATTTCTTAAGGCTCTACAGATGGAATCTTTAAAAAAAACTGATAAGTAAAGAATGAAAAGGAAATAATTCTCACTTCTCATTATACTCTTAACAAATAGTTCTTTTACTGTAAACCATTGGTTCTAAATATAACTACAACTTGTCTGGGATCTAAACGGACAAATGTTATTAAGTGTCTTTCATGGTTGGAAGATATGGTTTAGCCTATACATGTACATTTATAAGGTGGAGAGGAAAAGATATATGTGCTTTGTTTTTTTTCAGAACTCGGACTCGAGAAGTTACCACACAGCCATCTTGTAATGGCTCAGTTTGTCCGCCATTGTCAGATAGACAAGAATGTAGAGTTGATAACAAGATAGATTGTGTGATGGCTCCATGGACAGAATGGTCTGTATGTAATAATGAGTGTGGTAATGGAACTGCTTTCCGGTCTCGGAAAATGCAGACTAAAGCTTATTGTGGTGGGGCTGAGTGTGCTGATACAAGTCTAGAAGATGAAAAAACTTGTTATCGTGAAGTTAATAAAGATTGTGAGGTAAGTGATAAAAAATCTAATTCTCTGATATATCATTGTAATTCATGTCTATTTGTCCTATTTTTAAAATACGGTACTTATCAATTTTTGTCAATGCTTATAAATCCTGGAGAAATTTATTATTTTCTAATGTCAGCTAGCAAATCCTTAAAAGGTATGAAAATTATATTTGTAAAGGGATAAGTTGTTATAAAACATCAGTTAATTATTAACTAATGGAAAGTCATAAAGTTCATTGATAAACCTATTACTGTAATGTATTTTAAAAATAACAAGTTTGCTTGTCACAACATACTTTTGTGATTCTTGGAGAAATTCTAAGTTATTGACACTGCAATGATAGAAAAAAAATGCTTAGGTAAAGACATTAACAAACTTTATCACAACAAATGGATCAAACATCAGAGGAATTTACTGTAGAATCATTAATATTCATTGGGTTAAAATTTCGTGGTTTTGCCTTTTTTAAAAAATTCTGTAGAAATTTTCATTGAATTGAGTTTTGTGTAAATAAATTCCTTTAGGGGCAATGGTAATTAAAAAATTTTCAAGGACTTTTAATTTTGTGGTTGCCAATAACCCCCAGAAATGGCAAAATTTAATCCCCAAAGAATATTCAGGATATTACGGTATGGAGAACTAACAGGAAATACTTGTCTAATAAACAGCAGTTGAAATGTGGGTACAACTCACTGAAAGATTACCCAAATTGAGGTGTGCCAGCTGATGTTACCACAAAGGAAATGATCACATAGTTGTGTGAATATATAATGAATGTTCATAGAATTAAAATTAATGATGTTAGAGAGTGTCTGAAAGAAAAGTGTCTAAGTGCATGAAGATAAATGGAAACCACATTGTAAAATATTTTTATAATTCATTGACTGCTGCTGCAATTTATCCCCTGTTTTATGAACTGTTTGACCTTCTCTTGTATTACTTTCATTTATAAAATCTATTGAATAAAAAAAAACCTCATATATACACACACACACACACACATATATATATATATATATATATATGTGTGTGTGTGTGTGTGTGTGTGTGTGTGTGTGTGTGTGTGTGTGTGTGTAAAATGTATATATAAAATGTATAAATTATGTATTAGTGAATATTTTTTTGTATTGCAGTCTCATCAGTCAATGATTGCTAGATATTGCTAAATTAGATTACAGTATTTTTAAACATTTTTTGTGGGATTTTGTTAGAGGAATAAATCAGCAAACAGACAGATTACCAATAATACAAAATAAATATTTTTACATTTACAGTATCAGATCAGGGCTTGAAATTTATTATGTTTTTCTCTGAATTGTGGTTAATAGGGCAAGTTTAGTGGTTTGTTTTTCACTTGGTTCTGTAAAAATTGTTTGTCTATGACAGATTTATATATAGAAGGAGTTTTAATTGTTTGCTGTTAACAGTGTACAAACTGTCACATTTTATTCATTATATGCTTGTTATCTTGCCTTCTTCATTCTTATTTGTACAGATGGGAGCCTGGTCAAATTGGGGAGAGTGTATACTTAACTGTGATGGGGGTATTAGACAGAGATCTAGAAATATCACAGCAAACAATGTCTGTAAAGGAGTTCAATGTCATCCCTTAATTGTGAGTGCAGAGGTTTAAAAAATTTCTGCAATGTTTGTTCTGCACTTAAAAGTCATTTCCACTTAGATCAGAGGTTGAAATGTACATTTGTTCTGCACTGCAAATCCATTTGCACTTGGATCAGGGGTTAAAATGTACAGCATTTGTTTTGCACTGCAAATCCATTTGCACTTGGATCAGAGGTTGGAAAAGCAATACATTTGTTCTCTATTGTTCTTCAGAGCCATTTGCACTCAGACAAGTGGTTCAAAATGAACAACATTTTTTATTTAAGCAGATCTATTTGCACTTGGATTAGAATTTTATTGTGCAATACATTCTGCTCTTCAGTGCCATTTCACTTGGATTAGAGGTTCAAAATGCATGGCATTTTTACTGTACTACAAAATCATATGCACTTGGATCAATGTTTTAAAATGCACAGCATTTCTGCACTGCAAAGTCATCTGCATTTGGATTATTTTAAAATATGCACAGAATTTGTTTGTTACTACAAAATTATTGCACTAAGAGAGGGAGGAATGCAATGCATTTGCTCTGTACTGCACAGCCATGCATACTTATTCAAATCAGACTACATTATCCAGATAAGGGATTTTTATACACTTTTTTGTTTCATTGAGTTAACACACTCTTTTCCTTCTTGTTGCAAATAATCATGTTCCACGTTGTTTGTGTAAATTAATTAAAAAATTTTTTTGCACTTTTTTTGCACTTTCAGTTTCTGCAGTTTCAAAATTATATATATATTTTTTTATTTCAGATTTTACAATTCATTATATTATTCACAATTATTGTAAATCGGGAAATTTTTTAGGCATTCAATATAATGTTTTGTTATTTCATTTAAAATATTTTTATAGAATTTTTAATATAAATACACAAATAAGTTCAATACTTTTTTCAATTGAGTTTGAATTAAAGCTTCTAAAAAAATTTAAAAGTCATTAAAATTTACTGGTTTACAATAATAAACTTATTTGGCATTGATTTTTTTTTTTTTTTTTTTGACATAGTATGAGTGTCTTACTTGCACATCCCAAACAAATTATTTCCCTTTGTTAGAAATATTTTTTTTTATGGAGAAGTAATGTTAGTTGAAGTGGGTACAAAGGCAATCCTTCTGCCATACTAATAGTGTCATTTAATATATAAAACAGTTTAATCATTACTTTGTCAAAAATGAATTACTGCTAGTTTTAAAAGAATGAAAGATGTATTAATAAAATGTTAAACATATTATTGTTTATGCAAAATTGTACCCACTGAAGCTTGATACTAAATTTACCTTTTAGTATTCCAGGTGAGTGGTATCAGACATCTAGCATTTTTAAAAATTTTTAATGCACTTGCTTTCACTGCACTGGTATGCACTTATTTAAGGTTTCACCATGGGAAGAATGGGGACCATGTATTTTGACATGTTTGGGAGGGTTTAAAACTCGTACCAGAAATATAACAAGCAATAAGGAATGTAATGGTTTAGATTGTCCACCATTAAAAGTAAGTCTTTTTTCTTCTGTTTTTTGTTCTTTTCTTGTTTTCTACTTGTTTCATTCCATGTTAGCCATCAGTTGTAATGGTGTTTATCTGTGGACATAGTGATACATATTGGTCTATAAACTATATTTTTATTTTATGTTACTGGTAAGTTTCATTCATTGGAATTTTTATATAAGAAATTTTATTTTTAAAATTTAAACAGAAATTTTCAGACAAAAGTAAGTACCGTTCGGTAAGTTAAACTGTAAACCAGCCATTGATATTCATGATTCTTTATCCAAATACAGCGTGTATTATATGTGTCTTAAATAAACCATACATTTTTATTATTATCTAAATACAACAATACAAATGGGTTAATTACAAAAAAATAAACAGTTTTTCAGAAGTTAAGATGAAACAAAAAAAAAAAAAAATGCTAGGATGGATTAGGGATTGAACATAGGATCTCTCACAAAGCATATATGTACTTGTACTCAGTATGACCTGCCAAGAATATTACCTTTCCCAACCTTTATTAAGTTTTTCTTGGTTCCATATAAAATATGGATTTTTGAAGAAAACACTAGCCACCAAACTTTACTAGAAAGTAGAAAAATGCAGGTTTGGACTAAGGATTGAACCTTGGATCTTCTGCACTACTGCAATGAGTGCTCAACTAACTAAGCTACAAAGCCTGTATACCTACACAGAGATATAAACAAAATTACTGGATAATTTTACTATTGATTTGATTTATCTGAAAGATGAAAACTTTGATTTCTGGTTTTTTTTATGAGATATCATGTCTTTTATAATATTTTACATTTTACACTGAAATTACAGGTTTTTGCAAAAATAGCCAATGAAACAGTTTCCGATTAATTACATATTTTATTACAATGTACATATGTTATTTAACTACTGATTTTGCTTTATTTATATTATGACAATCTTATTCTTTAAACTGTTTCAATAAATTTGAAGCCCTACAAAGAGTATTATTCCAGTAGCGATTAACCTGATTATATTTGATTATGTTGTCACAGAAGATGATGGGATTGACCCATCTGTGACTTTTTCTAACGGAATCAGATCAATTTTCTTATACTTGGCTAATCTTATTAGAATTTATTTATAGATAAATTTGTAAAATAAACAGATACTAATATAAAACAAGTGAATGTAATTGTTGTTTAAAACTTCATTTCAACAAATTTGTTGATGAAAATGGTTGTCATTCATAAATTTTATATTTGCTTTGTTAGATATAAAAAAATTTACCTGAATGAATTCTCATTGTGAGCTTTTAAAATAATTTATCCTGTGTTCATTGTCCATAATTCTTTGTGGATACACTTTTCATTTAAACAGTTTTTTTTTCACTCCATTATCAGTAAAACAATAGCATTAAACAGGTTTGCTCAGCTGAAGGTCTAGGAACTTGAAACTTTATATATAGCATCACAAAATGAAATTCTACTAAGTTTTTTTTTTTTTGGCTAGCTGACCTTGACCCACATATAAAGATTCAGTGACCTCAAGAATTAAATTTTTTTCAACATCTTATTGACACGAGCAAAAATGCCTAGAAGATTGAAACATAGCATATATAGCATCATAACTTGAAGCTTTAGCAAGTGTGTGAAACTGGTTGATTTGACACATATTCAAGGTCACTGTGACCTAAAGAAGTAAAACTTCATGGAGTAAAAGTCCTAGAAGCATAAAACATCATATCTAGCACTAGAGCATACAGATATAAAAAAATTAACATTTTTGACATTGACTTACATTAAAGGTCAAAGTGACCTTTAGAGGTAAAATTGTTAAAATATTATCTTCTTGTCATAAAACCTCATAAAGATCATTTGCACACAAAGCTCTACCAAGTTTGTGGAGTTGGTTGATTCTGTTTAAGTAATTTTATTGTAATGATGATTTCCCAAGGTGAGAGGTTTATGACCTCATATTGTCTAATGTCTTTGTTATTAATAAAACTCATAAAAGTTTACTATTTTCTGTTCAGGTCTGTGTCAATTTTTGTCAAAAAATTGCCAGTTTTTGGAAGTTAACTTCTCGCAAAAGACATGAAAGTTAATAGCACAAAGAAAAAAAAGTTTAACAATATGACTATATGTGTATCACATTGTACACTGGTGAACCCCATTGATATGTTTTGTACGAATATGATATGCAATAATGTCACTAATTTAGATTGAACTTTTTTATATTGTATAAAATCTTTTTATTGAAAATCAATTTCTATTAAACAATTTTTTTTTAAATAATTCTTAAATTTTAATTTTATTTTTATTTAAATTATTTTTTTTAATCATTTGTTTGTTTTTTTTTTCTTTTTTGAAATGGTATTTGAAACTATATACAGGACCAATAATGGTCTGCATTTTTTATAAAGTCTATCATCATGATGCTTGGATCCCTGAACTATGTGGGACTTCAATGTTGACTTCAAGTTTTCAGGGAGTTTGAATATTCTATTCAATGAAATCTTGTTATGACTTTTGAGACTAGTGAATGAAGTTTAATATGTTATTTATAAATATGATACATGATTTATGCCAGTTCTACTGTATATTTTAATACCTGTATAACTGTCTAACTACTTACCTGTCTGTTGTCAGGATGCCCAGGTCAATTGTATGGACTACCATTGTGAACATAATTGTGATGGCGGAATTTGTTCGTGTAACCATGGTTACAGATTAGAAGATACCTTTAGATGTAGAGAAGTTTTATGTCCACGTGTGCCTTCTATCAAATATTGTGGACCAGAATATACATTAATTATTAATTGTATATATCCGAAGTTTGATTGTGATGGGGTAAGTATGAGTGCTTTGTTGTGAAAATGTACACTAGTTTTAAATGCAAACGAATATGTCATAAGATGATTTAGCTGTGAGTGATCAATTCCACAACATGTGAATGATAGAAAGAAAAACAGAGGACTTTACAAGTTAGGCTCCTGGACATGTCGGAGTAGACACTTAAAAAATGTATTGCCAATCACTGGATCCACTTTTAAAAAGGAAAGTCTTTGGTCTTTCAGATGTTTTGAATGTGCTTAGTTAAGCCGATACTGATGGATTAAGTTTTACAACTACTGGTAATAATTCAGTCATTTTTTTGAACAACAAAAATAAAAATAATTGATTTACATAAAAATTTTACTTTTAGAATCTAACAACATATAAAAACTATACCAGTGTTGTTATATTTTTTGCAAGTATAGTAAGTAATCTATCTCATAATGTTTATGTTGAACTATCAAATTGAATATGAAATATGTTAAGGTGGAATATTTTCTAAAAACTTGATGTTTTAGTGGAATTTATATCATTGAACACAAACATTAGATGGGTGTATATTATCTCCTTTTCTTCTAAACTAACCCTTGATGACTTGTGAGTTCAGATATAACCAAGGTTTAATGAAACTGAAAACAACTATACCATACTTAAGTCATTTGAGCCTCATGTTTCTCTTTAAAAGTCTCCCTTGTTTTTTGTCCAATGTCTTCATAAGAATAAAAATTAGCTGAACAAAGTGTATCTTTATTGATAGTGTACTATAAAATGACAGTCTTCATTTTTCAGAATAAGTTTGGAAACAACTGTACTGCCTATTGTTCAGATGACAAAGTTTTAAAGGGTGATGTTGATAATAAAGTTCTAACATGTCAGCTGAATGGGGAATGGACCACTTCTCAAATCTTCTGTGCACCAAAGAATAGAGCTCCAACTGATGTAAGTATAACACCCCCCTTCTCACCTCTCTCTGACACATGAAGATACTATAGCAGGAGTTTAATACATTTTTAGTTCAAATTTTTAGCTTGCCTGTAGAAAATAGAGTGGAGTAATGGTGTTTTATGCCCAAGTCAAGATTCTTTTGCTATGTCAAGGTGGTCAGTTCTGGGATGATGGAGGAAACCAGAGTACCCTGAGAAAACCATCGACCTTCAACAAGCGAACTGATAAACTTTCTCACACTTGGACCTGTCCCAAGTGGGATTGGATCCCAGGTGGATAGAGGTGCTGTGATCCATAAGCCAAAGTTTAGACCACTCTGCCATGGAGGCCCTCTGTAGAAAATAGAGATGTCTTGAATTATAATGTCATATCTGGAATGAACATGCAGACAAGTTGTGCTGCTCTTCAGACAGCTCATGATAAAAAATAAATAGAATTTTATCTGCAAATTTCATAATTACTTCTCTGTATTCTTTGTGTAGAGTGTTTTGGAAAATGTTTACATTGCAAATAACTCGAAAAAATATATTTTTTAAAGTATACATAATAAAATTACAAAAGTTTATTTTGTTGTATTTTAGATTATCATAAAAACTTTGTTATGAAAGTGAGATTTCAATAATTTTGTTATTTAAATGACTAAGTTGTCAGTTTGTATTTAAATTCATAGGATGGTGATGGAAACTATATGGACAAAATATTGACTTAAATTCATCCATGATTTGAAATAAATGTGTTTTGTTCAAAGTTCAACTTTTATTTATTCATGATATTGGAATAAATGTTTTTTATTCAGAATTCAACTTTTATTTATCCATGATGTTGGAATAAATGTTTTAAGTTCAAAGTTCTTTTATTTTTTTTGTATTTTCCAATGTTTTAGTTAATTTTGGATGCGAATGCAAACAAAATACCAGAGAACACACAAGCTGGAACATGTATCGGTAGTCTTCAAACAACAGATGATTCTTACGATAAACATACCTACAGCATCGTAAATGATGAAAAATCAATATTTAGTTTACATGGCAGGAAAGTTTGTTTGACCGATACAACAAATTATGAAACTCTACCAATAAAGTAAGACATGTTAATGTTTACCCTTAACAACGATACATTTGTATTAAAATATAACTTATTGCCTTAAGTAAAACAAAAATCTCTCTAAACTGAATTACAGTGCAACCTGTTAAAACAGAACCATTAATAAACCCAAAACCTATCTATACGAAAATACAGTAAAATCTGTATTTAAAAGAAAAATTAAAAAATAAATAAAAAAAAAAAAAATAATAAATGTACAAAAACCCTTAGTGAATCAGTTAGCTATCTTAAATGAACAAATTGTATTTTTATGTATTATTAATTCAAATTATCATGCATTAATTGAATACTTGTGATATCTTTAAGACTTTGAACTTTGACCTACAACTTAAAAATTGTATTGGACAAAGTTAAAAATAATACTGATTAAACAGAAAAGAAAAAAAAAACTTTTCAAGATGCAAAAGAATGTATAAATGATATAATATACAACTTTTGTGATTTCTGAAATCCCAATTAGCGATTTTTTGAAATTTAGAATTTAAATTAAAGATATATGAATTATTTTTACTCAGATAGTAAATATATAAAATATAGTCATTATTTTTTAATTTTTATTGCATTGCAGATGGACGGCAACATTCAAAAGTACAGATTTAGAAGGAGAATTTATTACTAAGACATTTTCATTTGAAATAATAAATGAGAATGACAAACCAAAGGATGTCAAGGTCAAACACTTTTTTTACATAGACTTTAGTAGTTTATCTTTTTGGTTGGTGGAAATGGTTGTTTACTCCCATGCAAGTTTATTTCTCTTTCATTAAGATGGTCAGTTCTAAAATGACAGCATGAACAATATAACTCAGAAAAACACCAATTTCCAGTTAATATAGAGCAAAGAAACCTTCAGAACCAAGAATCTTTACAAATATATCAATTACATAGCATCCACTGAAATGTGATGTCTTCTTCCACTGTCAGTAAACAAGTGAACAGTGTTACTCTTCTACCACTGTCAACTAGCCAATGAGCAGGGTTACTCTTCTTTCACTGTCAATGACTCAGTGAGCAGAGTTACTTCACTGTCAATTAGCCAATGAGCAGGGTTACTCTTCTTCTACTGTCATTGAGCCAATGAGCAGTGTTACTCTTCTTCCACTGTCAATTAGCCAGTGAGCAGGGTTACTCTTCTTCCACTGTCAATTAGCCAGTGAGCAGTGTTACTCTTCTTCCACTGTCAATTAGCCAGTGAGCAGGGTTACTCTTCTTCCACTGTCAATTAGCCAGTGAGCAGTGTTACTCTTCTTCCACTGTCAATTAGCCAGTGAGCAGTGTTACTCTTCTTCCACTGTCAATTAGCCAGTGAGCAGGGTTACTCTTTTTCCACTGTCAATGAGCCAATGAGCAGGGTTACTCTTCTTCCACTGTCAATTAGCTAATGAGCAGGGTTACTCTTCTTCCACTGTCAATTAGCCAGTGAGCAGGGTTACTCTTCTTCTATTTTCAATTAGCCAATAAGCAGGGTTACTCTTCTTCCACTGTCAATTAGCCATTGAGCAGGGCTACTCTTCTTCCACTGGCAATGAACCAATGAGCAGGGTTACCTGAGTGAGATAACTATTCATATTGTAACTTTCAATTGCAGTTGGATAATAATAAACTAATGGAGAACAGTCCAGAAGGAACTCTGATTGGTTGTATGGAAGGTATTGATGATGACCCTGGACAAAGTGTATCCTTATTATTGGTGGATTCAGACGACGGGTTATTTGAGACTTACACTTCAGATGATGGTAAACTTTGTCTAAAGGTATGAATTATCATAGAAAACATCTTAAGGATTTATCAAAGAATTGATATTATAGTATATGGCTACCTGAGTACTTATATTTCATGAACTATTGATCTTCTGTAAAAGTAGATATATATTAGCAATAAATAGATGTTAATGACTCTCAAATTCACATAATAATTGTGAAAATAACTCCAAGAAATATGGTTTCCTTGCTACCATTTGATACCCAAATTTTGTGTTTTGAATTATTATTTCCATTGGTTAGGAAATGGCATAAGTTTATGTGCACCTGTTAAAATGATGATATTCTGTAAGTTTATCACAAAATCGCTTCAATCATTCCACACAAATTTTCTTGGGCATTAAATTACATGTCGGTATATTTAACGTTATGGCATCTTGGGACAGCAAAAGTTTAAATCAGAAATAGTGTACTTGATAGTAAATCCAAAATATTTAGACCAGTGACCTTTTATATATAGTATTACTCTTTGTTAAATCAACAAATTACAGAGTGTCTAAAGTGGTAAATTTTTATGAACCTTAAAAGTTTGGTCTAAACACAAGTTCATGTTTTGATCCATTTCACTAGATTGCACTATTGGTGACTGTAGTATGGTTGTGTAAGTTAAAATATTGAAAACCATTTAGCCACACTTTCATATCTGAAATAAGTTAACTAAATCATAAACTGATCAAATATTTTTGATTTTGTATTATACAGTCAAACTTGAAATCATTGTCATTTTGAATGAACTGATTTTGGTTCATATTTTACAAGTAAGAATGCGTGACATCATAAGTTTTTCAAAAATCGACACAGTTTTATGATATCTCAAAAAAAAATTGAACTGTTTAAGAACTATGAGCAATTACATTTAGCTATTTTTCTGAGAAATCATCTGTCTAGATATAATAATTTAAGTTAATGTCTTTACTTTCTGACAATATAAAGCAGCAATATTTGTCAAGGTATTGAGAACCATTTACATCAGAGTACTCCTTAATAACCATAAAAACTATTACAGGTCAAAGGTAAATCTGATCCTCTGTGTGGCACACATGGTGGAGAATACTGTTTATTAAACTACGAGAAACAGAAAATAAGAAGGATAACTGTGTTAGCTACAGATGATGGTAGTCCCCCTAAAGATGCTTATATAGATGTAAATATCTACTTACAAAATGCCAATGATAAACCAGTAGAAGTGAAGCTAGATCCTGAAAAAGTGCTGGAAGAAGTTGAGCCAGGTAAATTTATTTAAATACATGTGTAATATATTTTTTTAACAAAGTTTTGAAATTTTCTTCATGGACAATCTAATGATACAAAGTCTCTAAATAGACTTTTAATTAATCCATTCGATTCTGACCTTACATTTTGTTCTAGGACAACCTATATCTCATTTGGTAACAACTTTTTATAGGACAGCCTATATCTGACTTGGTAACACTTTTGATCTGAGATATATTTATAGGACAGCCTAAATCAGACTTGTTAACACTTTCGACCTGACATATTTTGTAGGACAACCTAAAACTGACTTAGTAACCTTTTTGACCTGACATATTTTTCTAGAATAGCCTATATCTGACTTGGTAACACTTTTGACCTGACATTTTGATAGGACAGCTTATATTCAACTTGGTAACACTTTTGACCTGACATTTTTATAGGACAGCCTATATCTGACTTGGTAACACTTTTGACCTGACATTTTTATAGGACAGCTTACATTTGACTTGGCAACACTTTTGGCCTGACATATTTTGTAGAACAGCCTATATCTGACTTGGTAACACTTTTGATCTGATATAATTTGTAGGACAGCCTATATCTGACTTGGTAACACTTTAAACCTGACATTTTGTCTTATAATTCTTCTATAGGACAGCCTATATCTGACTTAGTAACACTTTAAACCTGACATTTTGTCTTATAATTCTTCTATAGGACAGCCTATATCTGACTTAGTAACACTTTAAACCTGACATTTTGTCTTATAATTCTTCTATAGGACAGCCTATATCTGACTTAGTAACACTTTAAACCTGACATTTTGTCTTATAATTCTTCTATAGGACAGCCTATATCTGACTTAGTAACACTTTAAACCTGACATTTTGTCTTATAATTCTTCTATAGGACAGCCTATATCTGACTTAGTAACAGTAGATGAGGATGAAGAACAGACACATACATATGAACTACTACAAGATACTGAGGGAATATTCAGCATTAAAGATGGTAAACTATTGTGTAGCAGAAAGCTTGATTATGAGTCTGAGAGCAGTAAGGAGTTTGTCATACAGGTCAAGTCTACAGATGGTGGAGATGGTGCTCTATCAGTAGGTAGAATTTATAAAACTAAAAAAGCAATGTAATCCCCAATTCACATTGTACAGTCTGTTGTAAATATGCTTGTAGTTGTAAGCATCCTCAGTATTGGCCAGAGATGTTTGTTACAAACATAAGTGTCTTGAGAGTACAGTTAGATAGGTATCATTAGAACAGACCTTTAATATTCAATGCAATATTGTGGCCATAGGTTTCTGTACGAAACATTATGATAAAACAATATAATTATGTTTCACATAGAAATAAAATGATAAATTCTGAGGTGTTAGCGTGTAATATATATCGGTATTTGCATGCAAACTTTGTTAGGGTCTAAAGTCTTCTGAATTCATTTTTCATATTGCACACTTGGTCATGTGACACTGTCATCTAAATCATCATGGGTCAAGAGGACATCAAGTTCTAAAAAAAGATATTGTACTAGTTCTTATATCAATATATAAGAACTAGTGCAATATTTGTGAATTTGAAACTAAAATGGTATTTTTACATGAAATACAAGTGGGAAGCAAATGAAATGTAATAGCTTGCAAGTGCAAATGTTGAGTCAACTCTGGACAATATTTCACAATATCAATTAAATAATCCTATATTACTGTCTTTAGAATACATTGCAGTTACACTGGAAATACATCTTAAATTTATTGGCAAGATTGTGGTCATAGATGTCTATTACAAACATAGCAACATTCATGAAACAGTGCATTAAGAAACGTCTTCTTGGAAAACACACCTCTGTGACCAGCTTGATATTGTTATCTTTGACACAACTAGTGCAAATGGATTAATATTGAAATGGTATTAATCGACAACATGGAACAAATAATTGTTTGAGGTTACTGATGAAAAAGTTTATTCACATACAACAAATTACTGAAACATTATGTATTCAGGTACAAAATGAAGAAAATGTAGGTGAGACTTCCCTTATATTATATAGAGCAATCAGGTGGTACCTGACCTAATTCATGTATAATTTTACAGGTTGTGTCTACAATTAAGTTTAAGATTGATGATGTGAATGAAGCACCGTTTGATTTACAGTTGAAATCCTTCGATAGTAAAGTTAATGAACCGAGTATAAGTGAAAACAAGCGATGTAAGTATGTTTTTTAAAGCCATTCTCACAACCTTGGTTTATTGTAATTGAGAGTAGCAATGAGCATCTTAAAACCATGTACTTGACATTAATCATGGACAATGGAACAGAAAAGGAAAGTAACTAACAAACATGATAGGGACAGACAAACACACATTAACATCACTGATTATAAATTCTGACTTAAGACGGGCACTGAATGTAATGACAAAATTGTGATTATCAGAACTTCACATGAGATGCCATTAACAGCAGGAAAACTCGAGAGTCAGTTGAAGAACTCTTCATATAATTGTCAAACTATTTCATTAACTGAACCGTTGGTGAATAGTATTAATTGTTAGGGTTTTCCTACCTTGAAAGATAAGTAACAAGCCTCAAAATCTAGTACAATTTTCTAGGAAATAGGAAATTGTTATGGTGAAAAAAATTGTGTTCATTTTGTGCAAATTTTGTAATTTTATTACAATATTTCTCCCCTCCATTTGCTCAGATTCATCTAAGCACATAAAAAATGTAAGCAAAAACTCTTTGTAAGTTTAATTATAAAGATATATGTCACCATGGGGATTAGTCTCCAGTCTACCAACATGAGGTGTCTGACCTGTGCCAACCATCTGACAGAAAAACTTTTCCTCTTGTCTTGGAATCTTGGCTTCAGAATAATTTTTTGATTATTGATTATTGTTTGTTGTATTAATTGTGGGACATTGGTTATTTTTCTAGTACTCCAGTTACCATAAGGATGTACTTGTACAAAACAAAGTAGTCCTAGCTGTTATTCGTTATCATCTGTTTTCAATCATCAACTCAACTCAGATGAACTAAAGTCAAATATGAAATATAAAAAACCCTCATCAAGTACTTTTAGTGACTTAGTTTTACTGCAGATCAGGAATACATGTTATGTTGGAATATAAAGTGCCTTAAAAAAAAAGTTGGGTTTTTTTCAGTAACTGAAGTCACTAAATATTTTTCATTTTATAAATGAAAAATTTCCAGTTTTTTATTGTTTTCAGCATTTATGATTGGTGAAATATCTGTGAAGGATCAAGATGGTGATGATTTAACCATTAATGTACAAGACACTGCTAATGGACGTATTGCATACATGAACAAACGGTGTAAAGCTTTAACAGTAAGTGGAGATTTTATATCTTATTTAGTACACAACTATTCCCATACAATATTTTTTTATTGTCAGTGTAAAGAAGTCAGTAGGTGATGTTATAATGTATAATAATCAACTCTGAAGATGTTTTTTCCATGAAACAATTTATGACTAAATCGCAGATACATCTGCAAAGCAAAATTTACCACAAAAAAGTGGAGTGGGGTAATGGTGTTTTATGCCTCATTGATAATACTTTCACTGTTTAGGAAGTCAGGTTTTGGATGTTGGAGGAAACTGGAAACTAGAGAAAAATACCAACTTTTTATAAGCAATCTGACACCCTTTTTAACATGAGGGTCTGCCTGAGTGAAATTTAAGCTTATGCAGTGAGAGTTGCTGTGATCCATTTGTGCATTCTTTTGTTTTTTTAAAACACTGTGGTTTTTACTGTAAAAGAAATTAAAACCTTTTGTATACAATCTGGTCTTTATCCTTGATTTTTCAACTTAATCAGATTCTTCTGATGTTTGCCTTTTTAAGAAGTAAAATATATCTTAATCAGATTCTTCTGATGTTTACCTTCTTAAGAAGTAAAATATATCTTAATTTTACATTTATAGGAAGTGAAATCTTATTGTACAGCCAGATTGATAGCTTTTGATTCCTTCAACTTTGAAATGGAGCCGACCATTCCTTTGATAATAAATGCAACTGATGGCAAAGGACTTTCAGTACAGAAAAATCTTACTCTCAGGGTCATTGATGTGAATGATCAACCTACAGTAAGTCAAAGTATTATATATATATATATATATTTCTCGCATATGTGATAGATTTATCTCACTGAATTGGTGGTGGGATACTTTTTTGCATATCACACCCCCTGTACACACGTTTAGCCTATCTCTATTGAACAGGGACTACTTTTTTTTAAATTGGCAAGGGTCATAATTTAATGGAAAAAAATCATATGAAAATGACGAAAAAGATTTTTTATGATAAATATTTTTTTTTTTTTTACTTTAAGATGTATATATATAAAGAAAAAAACATTGTTTTGTTTTGCTGTGCAGGTTCACATTCTGCTGTGAGTGAAGCATTATCTGTTATTGTTTCGTGTCTTGTATTCATCCACAAGCAAAATCTTGCATTGTAATAGTAGGGATTCTGTTTTTTTTTCCTAAATTATATGCAAGAAAAATAAACAATTACTCAACTGAGGTAGAAATGGGGAAATTCAGCATCATTTGAGATGAAAATTTCTGACCACTCAATTGTAATTTCCCCATCTCAAACTCAAACTGGTAATAGATTCTCTTTATATATCCTACCAGCATAGGTATTCTCTTTATGTGTCTGTCTTTGTGTATGTCATACTGTTTTGAGGCTCAAATAATAATTTTTTATTTCAATCAGTTTTAATTTAGTTAAAATACCAATACCAACATCAGTTCTATAACATCCTCTGCAAGATATTTTGTATTCAACCAAATCTTTTTGTTAGTTATTGGTTCTAAAACTTGTAAGTAACATATATGATTAGATAATCCAGGAACTAGGTTAGTTCAGGAAAGTTTTGATCGATTGTTTGATTTCTTTTTTACAGGATATACTGATAAATGGAAATTCTACATCAGAGATAGAAGTTCCAGAAAATAAAAACCATTTTAAAATTGCGGATTTATCAGCTGAAGATGAGGACGTGGCGGATACTCAGACATTTAGTTTACTCACTGCTGGATTGTTCGAGATTGTTGACAACACTCATCTTATGGTAATAAAACTGATGTTTTATAGTTCTGGCCCCAGTTTCACAATCATTCACTCAACTGAGTGTACACTCAACTCAAATATTCCCATTTTTCTGTCATCGATATTTAAAAAATGTTAAGTTTTATGAGACAATATTTTGTTTTGTTCAACAAAGCTACACTAAACAATTTAGATTTAACATAAGATACTCAATTTTAACCGTGTAATGTCTTAAAAAGTGACATTGAAATATTCCCAAATTTGAGTTGAGTGTACACTGTTTATCAGTGTTTATCAGTGAAGACTAGTGTTTATAAATATATTCTGAATATAAGTACAGCACTGAATCAGTGCACACCCAACTTCCAAACATTGGTTAACAATTAAATGGTTTTAGTAACTTTTTGCTATCAGTTAACAATTAAATGGTTTTAGTAAACTTTTGCTACAAAAAGTTAATCAAAGTAAACTGTTTCCCATAAATAGAAAAGTTTCATTTCATTAAATGCCTCATTTTTATGTATAAGCTCATTTTGACATTTAATAACCAACTTCCACTGTAGATATCTGCATTTTGGATGCCTTTTGTCAGCAGGGAAAATTCCTTAAAAAGATCTACTCAGGTAATTTACACATCCCTCAAACTTTTATTTTAACCAAAAAAAGCATAAATTACATGGGCTCTTATGGTAATTGTCAAATTAGGAATTCTCTGAGCTACATTGTCTTAGAGACAACTTTTGTTAGGTTATAAATTATAAAGAACTATAGAACTGCAGATTTAACCTTTAAAACTCATTGTTATAAATCAATTCATTTTCAGACTTCCGCAACAGCTAATTTGGACTATGAAACACAGGATACTTATGAGATCACTATATTAGTAATGGATAATGGCAATCCACCAATGACAATGCAGAAAACATTTACTATGAAAGTAACCAATGAAAATGAAGCACCTACACTAATATATCTGTCCAATGACAAGGTTTGTAACTATGCTCTTATGAAAGTAGCAATAAAAATCAGATTTGAACATGCTTGTTTGTTCAGAGACAAGGTTTGTTTGTTTTTTTAAGCTAATTGTATATATATATCAAACCCTTTTTTATATATATATACAAAATCACATCCCTATAATTACATGCTTCAAAATAAACCACAGAATGACCATATATACAATGTTACTGCATGTATAACAGGTTATTTAAGCAGAGGTATATTTTTGCGATTTTGACAAGAAAAGTCATTGTAAATTTTAGCCTATTCTGTAATCTACAGCATGCTAATCTCCTTCATTGTTAAAATTGTATTTAAGGTAAATGAGAACAGTGAAGATGGTACAGTGATTGGTAAACTGACCACAGATGATCCAGATAATGTTAAAACAGTAATACAGACATTTACATACTCCCTCACTGATGATGCCTCAGGAAGGTTAAAAATAGTGGGAGATGAACTTCAGGTAAGTTTGTTACAGGGATGTGCAAAAATGGATTAATGTACCCTGTTTTTGTAATTTAGCACATTGTATTAGTATAATTTCAGCTGGTGCATGATGGAGAGAATATCAGATGAAATTTCATTGGCTCATGGGACTGTTGTTTGATCATCAAATTGATTAATCTTTTGGACAACTTTTATTTTTATTAATGACACTTATTGTTAACCCTTATTCTGTCTCATAGACATATGTTATCTATTATAAGCCTTAAAAACTGATGCCCCATGTCACTGCAGGCATGGCACATTAAAGAAACCTCCCTGCACATTGCCCAAAGCACACTGCAAAGGTAAAAATTTCTGCCACTTCACCTATAGCTGGTGATGTCTTGATATGAGTGAAATATTCTTGACTGGGATGTAAAACTCCATTAAATCAATTAAATTAATCTATTAGCAGCCTGCCACAGAATATAAAATTTAAATGTTGGATACAATGTTTGCAAATGCTAGTAATCGTTTCAAAAGCTGTATATGAAATTGAAACAATTTCTTACTATGTATCTGTACTTAGGAATCTGTTGTTTCATTATGGCACCATATTATTTTGTAATGTTGGAGCCTTTCTGATGCTACTGAATTCCAGAAAACTTAAGTGACAGTTTCCATAAACAATGATGTCATGTGTCCTGAATTTGTTTTTCAGCAGAGAGTTAGTTTCTTTTTTGTTTTTTTAGGTTAAGAAGTCTGATATGATGTGTAATGGCAAACTATGTATATTGAATTATGAATCTGAACCCCAGCTGAATGTTGTTGTCATGGTAACAGATAATGGATCACCTCCCTTGTCGTATGAACAGAAAATAACCATTTACGTACAAGATACTAATGATCCACCAGAAGATATCAGACTGAGTAGAGATTCTATTAGAGAAAATGAACCAGCTTCAACTGTTCTCGGTAATTTCAAATTTTTCTTCTCAATAAATGATTGGTTTGTGTTTTGTATGATAAGAAATATTTCACCAATCAACTGCTTACCATCAAATCAGCAGTTTTTGGAGTGTGTTCTCTAATGTTGCATTAATAATTTTTAACAAATTACAATGGGACAATTTTAACTTAATTCAAGGATTGATAAAATTTAAACACATTTTTTTTATTTCCTAATATTTGCATTTTATAACTTTGATATACTAGTGCATTGTTACTGTCACAGATTGGCATTGCAAACAAATTGGTCATGTTATGCTGATACATAGTTTCCAAATAATAACTAAGTAATGTTTTCCTTTCATTGTCAACTATAGTTGAATTTGCACCTCTAAGACTTGATATAAATTAACAAAATTATATATCATATTAACAAATTGTAAAATGTCTATATATTACATCTTTAAAATTCTAATTATGTTTTTTTTGTATATTCGTGTAATTGTTTTAGTGTGACCAGCAAATTTTGAAACCTTTCAATTAAAAGTCATTTTTAGGATATGAACCCACAGCTCTGTATAACTACTTATTTACAGCTATATCATTTATGTCCATTTGTTTTAATAATATTTTTCTATTTATCAGGTAAACTTTCTGCCATGGACCAGGATGTTGGACAAAGCTTTTATTTCACTTTAGTTGACAATCAAGACATTTTCATGTTAGCAGCAGACAACACCATGACAACCAAAGTACCACTGAACCATGAACAAAAATCCTTGTACAATGTTACAGTCAGGTGCACAGACAATGGAAGCCCAGCAGCATTTGTATGTATAAATTCAGATGCTATAATCTCTAAAACATGCATGTCAGGTTTGCTTTAGCATCTACCAAATATGCTTTCTAGTTTGATGCTTATCCATATAGCATTTTACCTTAAGGTTAGTTGTAGTAAAATTTAGTAAAATGCTATATGGATAAGCTTTAAGCTAGAAGCATATTTGGTAGATAAAAAAACAAACTGTAAACTTTGCCCATAGTTCTGCCATTTTCTTGATAGCCAGTGGTTTATGTCATCTTTATGTATGAGAATTTTATATTTCACTGATACTTGGGCATTAGTGACCTAGACCTTGATCTTTGACCTAATTTTACTTGCAATTGATGATGAGGTTATAAAAAGACACATGCATTAATGATGTAGACCTTGACCTTTGAACTAATTTTACTTGTGATTGATGACGTGGTTATTAAAAGACATTCTTATATACATTAATGATGTAGACCATGACCTTTGAACTACTTTACTGACAGATAATACCAGATTTACCATGATTAAAAATAAAATTATAATTTCAGACAGATGCTGTATTAACTGTAAATGTTCTCAATGTCAATGAGGTTCCAGAGTATACCGGACAATCATCACTTCAGGTTTCAGAAAATCTTCAAAGTGGTACCATTGTGGGACAGTTAATAGCCAGTGATGTAGATAATGATGATGCGTTGACTTTTGATATTGGATCTAGTACTGACTTTAGGGTTTCCAACGTTAAATGTGAAGCAACAGTAAGGGATTTATTCATTTATTATGAGAAAGTTTGTTATTATTTGGAAATTATTTTGAAATTTATTTATTTGAACAATTTTTAGCTCATCCAAGCCATTTCCTCAAAGCAATGGTAATTGAAATATTAGTAGTATTGATCGACATCATTATTGTAGCTGCTCTGTCTTTGGCGCTTACAAAATGTAATCATCAGTGAAATTTAGTTTAAGTTTGCATGTGCTTTTGTAAAATTTGTTTTGATAATGAGTATGTGTTTTTGTAAAATTTTTCTTGAGAATGAGTATGTGTTTGTGTAAAATTTTTCTTGAGAATGAGTATGTCCTTTTGTAAAATGTGACATAAGAATTAGCATGTACTTTTAAAAACTTTAATTAGTTAAAAATTTGCATTGTATATAAAATATAAATTTTATGTCTAATTTAGCAAATTTTGGATAACTTTGGTCAGAAACAGTAAAATACTTGATTGTAGAGTGTAAACTTATAATCAGTAAAATGTATGTCTTTATAATTTTATCAGGATCCATCAGGTATTGAATGTACCGGAGATCTGGAAACAACAACTATATTGGATTATGAAGTTCATTCCACATATCCATTATCTGTCACAGTAACAGACAAATATGGAGCTTCTAAAACTCAAACAGTAACGGTTATAGTTAAAGATGAAAATGATGATCCTCAGGTAATCTTTCAGGATACTTGTCAAGTATTTTCCATCTGGGTCTTCAGATATACAGCAGAAAACTAGTCACACACACACACACACACACACACACACACACACACACTTATATAAAGCTTGTCTTTGTTTATTAGTTGTACCATTAAAAAGGTATTACTTTTTCTTCAGATTTTCTAAAACTCTCGATTTAAATTGCTGTCGTATATTAACTACATAGACATGTTTCACACAAATACACACACACACACACACACACACACACACTTTTATTATTGCTGGTATCTATTTTATTTCTCATAAAAAGAACACTCCATTTCTATTTACAAGAATATTATTAAGAAGATTATTTGCTCTGCATGAAGGGACTATTTTAAAAGGGGGAGATCTGTATATATCAAAGAAGGTCACTCTGCCCTAAAAAAAACTAAATGATTTCCGCTTTACTGTATATGGAACCAAATTTGTCATTTATATTCTAAATTTATGTTTTTATAAGATTTATAATGTTTATTCTTTCAGAATATACTACTTAATGGTAAATCAGTTGATGTTTTGGAGGTTGATGAGAATATTGAGAATGTAAAGATAGCTGACTTATCTACTGATGACCCGGATGTCGGACAAACATTTACATACAACATTAAGTCTGGAGATGAAGGAATATTTGAAATACAGGGGAATGAATTAAAGGTATATATCATGTTTATTTCCTTCGAGTACAGTAGAACTTTTATGACTTCAACCAGGGAACCTTGAAACCAACGTCTAAGTATTGTACTTCTAGTTATGACTGTATTGCATTATTGATAGAGAATATACAGTTTGCTTAGCCTTTGTTATTTTGCTTTACAAAGTTTGCCAAGGTAAGACAGGGGTCAAGTTATGAAAGAGAGAGTTGAATAGAATAAGGGTGTTTTATACCCTGATCAAGATTTCTTCACTTATATTGAAGTGATCAGTTTTGGAATGGTGGAAGAAATTGGAGTGCCTAGAGAAAACTCTTGAACCTTCAGCAAGCTAACTGAATGGTAGACATAAGTCAAGGTTATGTAGGTAAATTAAGACCTGGGATTTGAAGACACATAGTGTCTCTTCTTTTGAATTCATTTTATAGTTCACAAGTTCTTTAGACAATACCTTGAAAACAAATTTCTCTTGTCATTTTAGGCATAACCTAAATGAAAAACCTCTATGCCCATTTCCTAAAGTGATTTAGCATTGTTTTGAATTTATGTGTCTTTACTTACAGCTTGTAGCATTCATAATCATTGATTTAAGTAATCTTGACAAGGAGGTTAAACTCATTCAATCAGTTTAGCTGAAATTTGCAATTTTAAGCAATGTGAACTTTGTATCCACTCTCACTTGCAGTACCTTTCCCAGACAAAAGAATTCACCAAAGGGAGCAGATACTATAGAACTTAGGTTTTGTGTAATATATTTATTGAAATTATTGCTTGTTTTTGCAAGATCTCAACTTTATTTGCCTTTGTGTATTGCATTTTTCCTTGTGTTATGTACCTTGTTTGTGGTTTTAAAAACTGGTTAAAATTATTTAAAATTTTTTTTTTTTCAGGTTAAAAGTGGTGTTGAGATAGATTATGAAAAGAAAAATAAGTATATTCTTTTACTGGAAGTGACAGATTCCGGTACACCTCCTAAGACATTAGAAAAAACAGTGACCATTAATGTGCAGAATATAAATGAAGCACCTACGTCAGTGTCATTAAGTGGTAATCAGGTAATTAGATTATATATACCGCTAGTTCATCTGTAAAAAATGGTTTTGTTCATGCTTTCTAATCTAGTTTCTGTACATATACATGTATATTTGACATGAACTTATTTTTTACTTTAAATATATATGTTTTTATAATTTTTTTTTTTTTTTTTTTTTTTATTAAGAACTAAGGGAAAAAAGTTGAATATGACTTAAAATGGAAGAAAATGGTTCTGAAAGAGATACATGAGATTACCTCCTTTACAAATTATCATGTATTTTTCAATGCCAACTCACCACAAATTTGGACAAAAGTTCCAATCCTGTCACCTGATTTATCTGTGATTTTTGATTTTCAGACAAAAAAATTACAAAAAAGTTTTTATTTGTTAAATCAACTTTCGTCTTCATTAATACATAGGTTGAAGAAAACAGTGATGAAGGTACAGTTATTGGTCAGTTAACTGCAGAAGATCCGGACAATACTGACCAGATTGTCCAGACATTTACCTATATACTCATAGATAATGCTGAAAGAAGATTTAAAGTTCAAAATGGACAATTACAGGTAAATTAAGAAAGGCTTTCAAGCTGGTATGATCCTTGAATAACTTTATACTCTTGCTTTGAGCATGATCCTTAGCATCAGCAACAGTGTCCAGTATTCAAGTGTCCAATATTCAAATGTTTTGATAGACAAAATACAAGTATATAAAAACATTTTGTTGAAAAATTTTAATGGACAAAATGTAGGGCTTATTCAAAAGTAAACTTGATAAGGTCTTATGACATTTTGAACTTTTAAAAGCACTTTAACAGTCTATAGGCTCAAACTATAACTTTGAGTTCAAGATTTATGGGCAGACATGACTGAGTGGTACTTTCAATGGCTTTCGAAGTCAAGGGTTGTCGGTTCAAACCTCACACAGAACTTGGAAATTTTGTAAGATGATTTTCATCTTCTGCCCATACTAGAGCTGTAAAAGGCTCATTACCAAGTAGTCTTTTGGATGAGACTCAAAACTGAGGTCCTATGTCTCATTGCACACTAAAGACAAAGAAAAAGAGTAGGCCACCACTGGCCACTACAGAAGACACTTAAACTAGAAGTGAATAAAACAGACTAAGCAAGATTAGAGATTGAGTAGAAATTAAACAGTAAAATATCAAACAGGCAAGAATTTTATGAAAATACTCCAACAATTTAAAAAAAAATATATCACTGGTTATGCACATTGAAAATTAAAAAAATGGATAATTATATATTTATTATAACATTAAAGGTGGCAATTTCAAACAAAGATTGTCTGCAGAATGGAGGAGATTCCTGTAAACTGGATTATGAAGGAACAAGATCATATGTTGTAAAAGTGTTAGTGACAGACAGTGGCCATCCCAGTAAAAGTAACACATTTGACCTTAGTATAGAGGTCACAGATGCTAATGATCCACCCAGAAATATAAAACTAAGTGGTAAGAATATCATTACAGCCAAACATGTCTTTAAAGACAGCAAAAGTAATTTATTTCATTGATGGTATCTTTGCATCTTTAAATGAAATAATACATGAGGCAAAAGTCAAGGACATGTCACATTATAAGAGCACCTGCTTGTAGCTGTATCTGTTCAAACAGGTATTTGGATCACACAGGTTAATCTAACCAACAATGTTCATGGTTTTAGTTAATAAAGCTCTAGTTTAGTATAAACATGTTTTTGTTTTATGCAGCATTCTGTTCTCACATGTCCTACTGTCCCAAATAATTATAGCATGAACATTATAGACTTGTATTAGTTTTATCAATTCGAAGTCGACCAAAGACAAATTCTTGTTGTCTCTAAGTCAATATCTACACATACTTAATTAACTTTTTCCATTATTTTTAATTATTAAACAATGAAAGCCTCCTGTGCAATTACTTATTCTTTGACTCAGATACTGGCTTATCTTTTTCTGTAAGAAAACTGTACAGTTTGTCAAGTATGTACAAGTTTATATTTTTAGTGAAAACTAAAGTTAGGATGTTTTAATTATGCTTTAGATTACAAAGTTGAGGAGTTGGCTCCAAAAGGAACAGAGATAGGAAAACTTACAGTTGATGATCAAGACAGAAGTCAGACACATACATTTACATTAGAGAAGGATGGCAATGGTTTATTTGAAGTTACGTCTGATGGTGCGGTCAGGACAGCGACAGATCAAAGATTGGATGTTACAATAGTTTATGAAATCACTGTTAGAGCTACAGATAGTGGAACACCACAAAAACAGGTCAAACTATGTTCTATTTAGAAACTTATATGTGCAGTAAAATCTTAAAAAGCATGTTAAGTCCATAGTTAAAAACTGTCTTCATGTTTATATGTATTCTACTAATTGTAACTTTCAACATGACTTATACCAATTTTTATTTACTGAAATAAATAATTAAATAGAATAATTATGTTTATTTTGTTGATATATATAGGTTGAGGGGACATTTAGTATCACGGCCACAGGTGTGAATGAAGCCCCAGTAAGTGTGACCTTTACCCCTGAGAATGCACCAATCACATTTGCCGAAAATGAGCCTGTTGTCATGGAGAATTCTCCTGTAGATTCAGTGATTGGTACAGTTGTTGCTAAGGACCAAGATCCAGATCAAGCACTGACATTCAGTGTGAAAGCTAAAACTGATGTACAGTATATAAAAGTGGACACATCACCTGATTGTACATCTGAGGTAAGAAATATGTGTATTATTAACACAAGAAATAATTAAAATAATAAAACTTTATCTCAAGTTTTAATTTTTTTGCTTAGGGTGATAGTCTACCATAACACACTCAACTAAAGTCAGTTAGTTTGTTTTTTATTATACTGAATGTCTTTGCTAGCTATCTTTTCACTCAACAAAAGTCAGTTTGTTTATAATATTGCATGTGAAGTGCAGTATGAACATCATTAAATAGTTGTACTAAAGTTAATGTTATTTACCGGTAATTCTATTTTAATGTAACTAATTCATTTATTTTAATCAATCGCAATACATCTACCTGTTTTTTAAGAAATAAAACAAAAAATTGTAAACAAATCGTTTGTAAAATAACTATTGACCATTTCTTTTACCAAAATTTGACACTCACAGATTTATATTTGTTCAAAAGAACATTGTGTATATACATGTAGTACTGTTATGAATTTTGTATGAGGATTTTTTAAATGATGATGATGATGTTTAATTTCTTTGCAACAAACTGTTAATCTTTTTGAAATAATATTTTCATCTTCAGAGTGGAATGACAACTTGTAAAATGAAGATATTAGTAGCAGAGATTATGGACCATGAAAGTATGCCAGATCTGATATTCATTATAGAAGTAACAGACAAGGATGGGATGAAGATTGTAGAATTATTTAGATTATCAATACAGGATGAGAATGAAGCACCAACAGTAAGTGTATCTTAAAAATTTTTGGCTTTTAGCTCACCTGACTATAGGTCATGTGAGCTTGAGGCATTGCACAGTTTGTGTATCTGCATGCATGCATGTGTGTGTGTGCGTCATTAGCAACTATTTTTGACTTCTCCCATGAAACTGCTGGACAGATTTTAATTATACTTGGTCAGAAGCATGTATGGGCCAGTGCAATTCCAATTTGTTCATGGTCTATTGTAATTTGCAAACAATTTTGGGCATATCCTCAGGTGAGCATGAAAGCCCATGGGCCTCTTGTAATAATTTCATAATCTATTTTTCATTTGTATTCTCCATTTTTGCATAAAACTTTATTTATTTTAACAAGGTGTTTTTATTATTATTAGGATGTTTATAAAACTTCCCTGTATTTTTCTGTAATGTCAGTTTACAGTATATCAATGCAGTATTTTGTCTTTATTTATTTAGGACTTGTTATTTAGTAGTGATAAATTAGAAGTTAATGAAAACTTACAAGGGGAGACAATTGGAATATTCCAAGTTATTGATCCTGATGATGGAGATAGTCATGTATTTAAACTGACCAATGATGGAGGAGGAAACTTTGCTATTGATAATAAAGGACGATTATCTACAAGTGCAGGTTTGATATACCGATACAAAACATATATGATTTACCTTGTCTTATTTAGCTGCTTTTAAGCTTTTATCATACTTCCAGTATTAAGCTTTTCTATGCATATCACCATAATACTTAAAAGTGAATGTCAACATTTAATTTGTTCAATGCTCTAAACTTATTGGTTTAACCCACCATCTATTGTCTCCATTTATAGTTGTTTTTTATAAAAACAAACTTTCCGATATCTAACATATTCTATTGATCTTCCAGATATATAAGTCTGTCTATATGATTTAATGATAGACGATGAATAAGACATAAAATAAATTTCAGCAATTTTTTCCATAATTATGCAACTGGGAAATGACTTAATCAAATGGCTTTATAATGGTATATCATTCATTACCATACAAAACAGACTGAGTGATGTACAGTAGTTCATTATCACTTATTTGCTTTGCACAACAGTGCAGTTAAAATACAATTTCCAGACATGATTATATTTTTATTTAGAATTATTTAAAACACTTTCACTTCAATATGCATGCCCAGTTGCTGAAATAGCCAATTATGATGCCAAATTTATATGCATAAGCAAAATTTTAAGTCATGTGACTGGTGGTAGTTATAGTTGATATAAACCCTATTGGTTTCATAGAAAGTTTTTGAACAAAATCACAGCAATTAACAATACAGTGATTTAACAAATGACAGTGTTTTATGTTCTCTCTATCTTGTTTATAGGTTCTTCACTAGACTATGAAGCAACTAAGTCAGTAGATATCACAGTTTCTGTCAATGATGCTAAAGGACTTTCTTTTGAAAAATCTTACAATGTCTCGATACTGGATGTCAATGAAGCTCCTACTAAAATTGTCTTAACAAATAATAAAGTAAGTACTAATAGTCAGAATAAAGACAAGGCTGTCACTAAGTTACAATAAAGACTAGGTTGTCACTAAGTTACAATAAAGACTAGGTTGTCACTAAGTTACATTAAGACCAGGTTGTCACTAAGTTACAATTAAGACAAGGTTGTCACTAAGTTGCAATAAAGACAAGGTTGTCATTTGGTTGCAATAAAGACTAATTTGTCACTAAGTTACAATAAAGACAAGGTTGTCACTAAGTAAAAATTATGATTAGGTTGTCATTAAGTTACAATAAAGACCAGGTTGTTTCTAAGTTACAATAAAGACAAGGTTGTCTCTAAGTTGCAAAAAAGACTAGGTTGTCACTAAGTTACAATAAAGACAAGGTTGTCTCTAAGTTGCAATAAAGACTATGTTGTCACTAAGTTACAATAAAGACAAGGTTGTCACTTAGTTACCATAAAGACCAAGTTATCATTAAGTTACAACAAAGACAAGGTTGTCACTTAGTTACCATAAAGACAACATCGTCACTAAGTTAATGGAAAGACAATGTTGTCACTAAGTTACAATAAAGACAAGATTGTCACTAAGTTACAATAAAGACAAGGTTGCCACTAAGTTACAATAAAGACAATGTCGCCACTAAATTAAATTAAAGACAATGTCATCACTAAGTTACAATAAAGACAAGGTTGTCACTAAGTTGCAATAAAAACTAAGTTGTCACTAAGTTACAACAAAGACAAGGTTTCACTAAGTTACAATAAAAACTAAGTTGTCACTAAGTTAAATGAAAGACAAGCTTGTCACTAAGTTACAATAAAGACAAGGTTGTCACTAAGTTACAATAAAGACAAGGTTGCCACTAAGTTACAATAAAGACAATGTTGCCACTAAATCAAAATTAAAGACAATGCCATCACTAAGTTTCAATAAAGACAAGGTTGTCACTAAGTTACCATAAAGACAAGATTGTCACTAAGTTACAATAAAGACAAGATTGTCATTAAGTTACAATAAAGACAAGATTGTCACTAAGTTACAATAAAGACAAGATTGTCACCAAGTTACAATAAAGACAAGATTGTCACTAAGTTGTAATAAAGACAAGGTTGCCACTATGTTACAATCTGCAGATTAGACATCAAGCTGATGGAAAGTCTTTATAAAAAGTTTACACACAAGATCAAGAGGTTGAATAGAATTTGGTAATGTTTTTTTATGCCTAAAGTCAAGATTATTTCAATTATAATGTATATGGAGACTTGGAATTTCATAAAAACATCTACCTAAATAAAATAATTTAATTGTTTCAAATTACAGTTTAATGATTTTTTACTTTTAATTAGAAGCAATAATGAGAAGCCTCTTAATATAAGAAACAGAAAATAGAATATACATCTTTAATGATCCTTAGACTATTCGATTTTAATTTTATTTTAAACAATTTCATCTTTTATATCACAAAAAATATTACACAAAAAGTACAAAAATAAATCTTAAATGATGAAAATTTTTAAGTTTGGTCACTCAAATTCATTGTGCAACCATCACAACAGTGATGTTTCTGGCGATTTTTTATTGAATAAAATTTATAAGGTTTTTTAATTGTCTGTATGATTGAAATATCTAAAAGAAATTAAAATGTAGAAAACTTTACAATTTATCTTTCAAAACAAGTTCTAGCAGTTCATTTTATGAGATGGCAAAAAAATGCCCTAAATTCAGTCACATGATGATGAAAGTCATGTGACACTTCATCTGGAACATTGTATCTGAGAAACGCTGTATATGTCTGTGTCATACTGTCAGAGTAGGTCTGAGTATAAAGGTCAGCAAGGTTCAAAATTTCTTAGTGTAAGGTGTGTTACACTCTTTGTCTAAGACATTTAACTATTTTAGATATTATTTCTTGATTTTGAAATATTATTCAGGACATATAAGATGAGATTTAAAGCTCAGCTATTTATTTCTTCAGACACTTTTTGTTTATTTACTCACAAAAAAACCCCACAAATTATGTTTATAAAGTTTTGTTCTTCATGTTACAGATACCAGAGATGAGTCCATTGGATACAGTTGTTGGTCAGCTACAAGCCACTGATCCTGACAACGGTCAGACAATAACATATAAACTTACTGATGATTCTAATGGAAGATTTAAAGTTGTTGGAGACGAAGTCAGAGTAAATATAAATCTTCACACTTATTTAACTGTATTTTATGATAAGTTGGATTACAGTCCACTCCATCCAAGAACTGGCAATGTGAAGTAACTCTTCTATCTCTAAAACGCTTCCCATTTAATAATTTCCACTTGACGTTAAATTTGATCCAAGACATTATGGTAGAAAAAAGTAAAATTCCAATTCTTTATGATGAAAATAATAAAAAAAAATTAAACATTGATAGATTTTTTTTTTTTCAAATCTTATTCTTTACTTGTCCATAGCATTTGTTGGAACAGCATTTTGTTTTGACAGATATAAGCTCCACCCACATCCTCATATATTCATAATGCATAGAGTTGATTGCCAATTTGAAAGATTTGAATACTACCTGGGAGGTAAAACTTGATCAGTTGCATGAGTTATTGCATGAGGTAATGATGGTTTTTAAATAATTGGTTTCATATAAGAAAAAAAACTAGAATTTTCAATATTTCACGAAAAAAGATCCTTTGAAAAAAGAAAGAAATGTGTCAAATGTTACAGGAGGCATAGCAGAAAAAGGTCCTAATTACTGCATATTACCACAACATCATTTTATTGGTACATGTGTATATATATTTATTTTTCAGCTCTGCCTATAGCTGATACATATAAATACAAGTAATTCTTGTTTTTATATTTTAATTTTAGGTTAATTCTTTTGGTGAACATTGTGAGGCCAAAGGCAGACATTTTTGTGCTTTAGATTATGAATCGGTGAAAAGTTATGATATTGTTGTCAAGGCAACAGATAGTGGTGATGTACCTTTGAGTGTGGAGTTTACACTAACAATAGATATAGAAGATAGTAATGATGTACCAACAGACTTGAACATGGTAGCAAACAGCATACCAGAAAATACTCCTGTTGGTCAGACCGTAGCGACTTTTACTGTAAGTAAATAAAAAATGGTTTACTATTTTATGTTCATGTAATCTAGACAGGATTTTTAAATTATGCCTGACATTGGTCAGATTGGTATTTTCAGCAATTTTCATATCATATTGAGTCCAAATTTTAAGGAGTTAAAAAGAAAGTTTTGTGAGATAGATTTGTGTTTCAACTTCCTGTAAAATTCTTGCTGTTGATTTCGGTCCGTGAAATTTCCGATTTTGTTTGGTTTTTCCTGAAAAGAAAGAGATACTGCATTTACAATGTATGTATTCATTGTGAACATTGAATAAAGTTTCATGGCTAAAATTTACTTTATAAAGCAACATTTAGCTATTTGGGTTAGATCCTTGGATCACTTGTTTCTGATTGCAGTTGACTATTTTTATCTGGTAATGTAATATAAAATGAGCATTTATGAAATACGTAATTAACTTGTTTCAGCTTGAACTTGTTTCTTTCAGTTACATTATATATTGTTATGCTATTATTTATTTGTTACCGATTTTTATGGCTGTGTTATTCACATAAATAACAAAAAAATTGGTAATTCACATTGAAAATAACATTTCTATATAAAATTTATCATATATATATATATATTATTTATATTATTATTATTATCACATGTATTTTAATTATAATTATTATTAACAGGCTAAAGATGAAGATGAAGGTCAGACATTGACATATATATTAGTGAGTGGAGGAAATGATATGTTTTCTGTCACTGGTAATACATTAATGTTGACCAAACCACTGGATTTTGAAGAACAGAGCATATACAACCTAAATATTGAAGTCACAGATAATGGTGTCCCTCCTAAAAAGGTATGTAGGAGAGGAAAAGATGGGTAACTCTGTTGTTGTATTTGAACATGTCTGGCCCTTCATTGTTTACCCTTTCCTATTGTCCTTTTGTCTTCATCCAATTTATATTCAATAAAACACATTTCTATGCATTTATGAAAAATTTTCAGACCATTTTAGGAGCTTATTTGGTTATAGGTTATTGTTTTGTAAGACAATTGCAAGTATGTGGTTTTGTAACACAGTTTTTATTTCATGTAGAACATGAAACTATGAAGTATTCATTTGCTGAATATTTCCTATATGGTGCCTATTTTTTTTAGTGACACAGTTAAATGGTCTCTTATAAGCATTATTTTAGATCTGTCTCTCTATTAATTCTCTAGAATTTCATAGTATGTAGTTTAGACAAATTATACAGAGTAATAACTGCAATGTCCTAAGAAATACAATTCTGCATTATTCTCATTATTCTTGCTGACATTTCTTTATTTAAAAAATCAATCTACAATAATCATTTTAGAGACCATGAAATTAAATGTTACCCAGAATCGATTGAACCATAACAATTGTTCTGATTGAAACATGCTTGCTGCATAGATGGGAGGTCAGGGTTGCAACCATGGCAGTGTCTGACCAAAACTAAAAATAATCATTGACTGTTCTTTTGCCAACACTAAGCATGTTAAAAATGAAAGTCACATGTCCGTCAGAAGAGACCTTAATAACTAATGCTTTATGTCATGGTAGGTAGGGTAAGCTAAGAATTCTTTTTTTCATATTGTCCCTGAGTGCATGACAAAGGTCAAAATTTCTTCCACATCACCTATATAATGTTACATTTTGATTAAAGTGAAAAATTCTTGACAGAGATGTAGAACCCCATTCATTCATCAACAGTTTGCTGTACATAACGTCGTGACTTCAAGCTTGATGATTTTTTTACATTATCAAAGAAAAGGTTTAACCTTTAAGCCATGTGCTTGAAAATTTACTAATATTAAGTAAACTTTTGCATTTTAGAGTTCTGGCAATTTTACATTAAAAGTTTTAAATTCTAATGAGGAGCCATACAACTTACAAGTAGAGCCTACAACTGGGAGTCACCATTTTGATGTGGATCAGCCAACCGTTGAAGAGAACCACCCAATAAACACTCTGATTGGTCAGTTAGTGGTTTTAGACCATGATTCCCAAGACCAGATCACATTTTATACAGTGAACCCAGAGATTGAACTATACAACCAGAAATGTGTACCACTAACCAATGTAAGTTAATTTATGTGTATTATTGAAATATTATTGGTGCATCTAAAATCTGATTTTATAAGTGACCAATAAAACATTTTCAAAATCAGAATACAGAAGGCATTCATCCTTCATGTTTTGAAAGTTCTAAACACATTTTTTATTTTGTCATTTTGTACATAAAAAAGGTTTTACAGTGAACTGATTTGTACATATGTATATTTGTACCACTTGAACTTGAGTGAACATTTTACAACTAAATTCATTAATTTATTGCCAAAGAAAGATATTTTTTTAACAAAATTAAAAAAAAAAATTTGGATACCATCTTTGATATGAATAATGTTGTTTTAATGGCCAGATATTTTTTTTTAACAAAATTTAAAAAAAATTATTTTGGGATACCATCTTTGATATGCCTAATGTTGTTTTAATAGCCAGCTTTTGCATTGCCAGTATTTGTCTTTATGTAAAAAAAATGCTTCATGATTATGTGTTTTGCATCACATTAATATGAAGCCAATTTTACCACATTACTTAACGATTAATATGCTAACAACAAAACATATTACATAATTATGCATGATATTTGTATGGTAAATCTTTTTACCAGGTGTTGCGTTGTACAGCAGATATAAGATCTCGTGAGGTGTTCGACTTTGAGGCAAAGTCTTCTGTATCCTTAGAATTCACAGCTACAGATATAGATGGAGCAAGCATTAAAAAGACAGTGACTCTGAGAATAACTAATTCTAATGATGCACCTACAGTAAGTATATGTATTTATTTAAATTAGTCTCTAAATTTGGCTTATTGGATTGCTCGAAAACACAGTTAGACAGTCTTCATTGTTGCCAACTTTTTTAATGGGCTGACCAATTTACCACATGATGCTGTTAGGGAAAGACTTCCTTTGTACCTCCACTAAAATTTTAATTTTATCTGAAATGGCTTAAAGTTTTTAAATCAAGCCATTTTGCACATTTCTATGAAAAATAAATTTCAAAAAATTTACATAGAATGTTATGGGTGGGGGGGGGGGGGTACAAAAAGAAGATTTATCACTGATTGAATGATTAGATGGATAATGTTCATTTCATATGGAATTCCAAAAGTTTATGATCTCCAGTACAAGTGGGATTTGTGATATAAATTTTTTTCCATATCTTTCCACACCAATTATTTTTCATGTGATACACTGGTGAAGGATGTTTTTGTTGGAAAGCTTGTCTTATTTTTGTCAAAATTGCACTTATCATGTAAGATTTGGGATCTATGGGTCTCCTACCTTGTAATCATGATCTTGAAAATTTAAAGACATTTATCTCGTAAAAATATTATAAAGTTTATACATATTCACAATTTTGTTTGTTTGCTTATCATGTCATACTCACCTTTTGCTTACCATGTCATACTTACCTGTTTGCTTACCATGTCATACTTACCTTCATACTTACCTGTTTGCTTATCATGTTATACTTACCTGTTTGCTTACCATGTTATACTTACTTGTTGGATTACCATGTCATACTTACCTGTTTGATTACCATGTCATACTCACCTGTTTGCTTACCATGTCATATTTACCTGTTTGCTACCATGTCATACTGACCTGTTAGGAACTGTTTGGAATAACAGAGAATCATATAATTCAACATTTATCTATTTGTTATTCTGAGAAAACATGTGGGGATCATTGGATGTTTTCCGTAACCAATGGAAACAAAATTCTGAACTAACTTCCATAACCATTGGAAACAAAATTCTGCACTAACTTCCGTAACTAGTGGAAACAAAATTTTGCACTTACTTCTGTAACCAGTGGAAACAAAACTCTGCACTTACTTCTGTAACCAGTGGAAACAAAATTCTGCACTAACTTACGTAACTAGTGGAAACAAAATTCTGCACTTACTTCTGTAACCAGTGGAAACAAAATTCTGCTTTAACTTCCGTAACCAGTGGAAACAAAATTCTGCACTAACTTACGTAACTAGTGGAAACAAAATTCTGCACTAACTTCCATAACCAGTGGAAACAAAATTCTGCACTAACTTCCGTAACCAGTGGAAACAAAATTCTGCACTAACTTCCATAACCAGTGGAAACAAAATTCTGCACTAACTGTATTTGTTGTCACAAGGAACACTGGTGAATCCTGTCGCAGGAGAATTAATTGTCTTCATTCTCAAAATAAGAAGCTAATTATAATGTTCAAATTACAAATCTGTAAATGGAATAAAAATGATTTATAGATCTGCTGACAAAATTTAAACAGTTTATCTTATTTTATTTTTGTAAATTGAAAATTTATATTAGAATTTATTTATTTATTTATTTATTTTTTGGTTTGTTTAGTTATATGTTGTATTTTATAATTTTGAAGGATGTTTTAATTAATGGATAAAGTGTAGATTTGATAAGTTTCCTTTTTTTTTTTCTTGAATTAGATGTTTGTATATATTGTGCTCTCTTTGACACTTCATGTTTCATTTGTTGTATTTCATTTATAATTTTTCAGGATATTTTGATAGATGGACAAAGTAAAGATTCCATCCAAGTTTCGGAGAACTCTAAAGATATTAAATTAGCAAGCCTTTCAGCAGTTGACCCAGATGTTGGACAAACTCATAGTTTTTCTATTTTATCTGAAACTCAATACTTTTACATTGTTGGCAAGGATCTTAAGGTACTTAAGCGAGTCTTAGAATCTCACTGCTTTTATTTTGAGAAGAGTCATTAAGTGGTGTTTTATGCCCTAGTCAAGATTATTTCATTTCTTATGAGGCAGCCAGTTTTGGGTTGGTCAAAGAAAGCAAAATGTCCAGTAAAAATCACCAACTTTTGGCAAAGAAACTGACAAACTTTCTGAGTCTAGGAACTGCCCAAGAGAAAGTGGAACCTAAGAGGTGGGAGGCAATGTGATCCATAAGCTTGGTTTGGACCACTGGTCCACTGGATCACCAAGGCTTTGAGTTTTTAAGTAACCATCTTGTTCACCATTCTGTTCAATGGACTATTTGTATATTCTGATCCCATTTAAATTCTCTTGTTTTATTGAGTGTATTTAGTTCTGGTCTTCATGCTGTTTTAAATTTTGTTAGATCTTAAATATTTTTACTAAAAATCCTCAGGGCATACAGTACAGATCTTCACTATGTGACTTAAAACTTAGATTGATTCTTATCTTATGAAATTAAGCAAAACAGATTGAAGGTTAACATATATGTACTTTCAGATGAGGGATAAGTTCTCTCATACATATACTTACCCCTATCTCTGTCTGTCTGTCTCTCTCTCTCTCTCATTTGTCATAAACTCTATCTTATCTATATAAATGTACATGGTACAGGTATATTTGTTTGATTTTTGTCATAGGTAACGTCAGCTGCAGAGTTGGATTATGAAAGGGAACCAGTTCATGAGATAAATATTCGGGTGTCAGACCATGCTAATCCACCATTGTATTTTGATAAAGTCATTAAGATAGCTCTAACTGATGTAAATGAAAAACCAGGCAGTGTAACACTATCAAGGAATCAGGTAAAGAATCTATTAACAACATTCATGCCCCCACACTAGTTTTCTTTGAATAAGCAGAGGCTAGTTATTGAAAACAAACAAAACTTGAATGTTGTCAATATTGTTTTTTAACTGTTAGCTAAGTACATAGCTGACCATAGAACAGATGTAATTGAAAAACCAGGCAGTGTAACACTTTCAAGGAATCAGGTAAGAAATCTATTAAACATGTTTTCTTTAAATAAGCAATGGCTTGTCATTGAAAAGAAGCAAAACTTGCATATTGTTATATTGTTTTTTCATGGTTAGATAAGTATATAGCTGGCCATAGTTCTGACCTTGGTGGAATCTCTAAAGATTCAGGATTTACTTTGTCATCTTTTTTTCTTTTAGTAACTGTAATTGTAAAAATGGCCTAAAAGGTAAAGAAAAAGCTCTCAATAATTTGTATAGATTGAAAATTATAATAGTTTTTTTTGAGTATGTAAGATAAACAATAAATTGAACAAGAAATAATTCAATTTTATTATTAGCAAAGCTCAAATATATTAGTAGGTGTGAAAATGCCTTAATTGGTTTACAATTGTCAATTTTCTTCATTTTATCACAGGTAGCAGAAGACAGTAAAGATGGTGATCTGATTGGTATGTTAAATACCTTCGATCCAGATAACGTGAACAAACAAGTCCAGACATTTGAATACAAACTGGTAGACAATGCTGGAAACAGATTTAAACTGGAAGGAAATAATTTACTGGTAACTTAATTATATTAATATAGTTGACTCTCATTAATTCAAATATATATATATATTTTGATGTACATGTATTTTTTTGGCCGCTTGCTACAATAGTAAATGAGGTAAGCATATTTCAGTTGAAACTTTGGAATTTCCATTAAATTTCGTAATTTATGCTGAAAATTCACCTCTATTTAAGCAACATTTCGAATTTTGGTATTTCAATTTAAACACACAAATTTGCAAATACATAGCGATATGACGGGACCATTTGTATCATTTCGATTTAGGCAAAATTTTGATCCTACCGATTTAGAATTAACAAGAGTCGACTGTACTGATAATACAAAGTTGTCACTAATTCAATAACAGATTGGTCAATAGTGTACAGACACTAGATAATATGGTAATATTTGACTTTAAGGACTTGAGGACCCTTTGAGGGGAAATAATGAAATTCTTCTTATTACAAGTATACATGCCAGAATTATACATTGCGTATGTAGCATCATTGGAATGCCGTGTATCATTTGGATATGCTGTACAAATATTTGTTATGGGGACCAGAATTTGAAAACTAGTGGCCAGGGCTCCGTAGAAATTCTCTAATGAGCAATTAAATGCAATACATGTAAAGTACTTGGAACTTAGATATTTTAGATCCTAAGGATACAACTGTTCCTTATCAGTTTATGGTATCATTTTTGTAGGGCCTGGCATTGCCATAAGGTGAGACTTAGGTGTTACTTTTCCGGTGTTGTCGTAAGCAGTGTGTTAAAATGTGAAAGTTTATTTTTTATTTTTTATTGTTTTGTTTATATTTTGTAGCCACTGATAGCGCTAATAATGCCAATGTAGCTTTAAGCTATAATCTACTTACAAGTACTTATTAGGATAAATAGTACTTAATTTGCAGAAATCATGTCTTTGGGCCCAAAATCAGAAGACTTTACAGGTGTCCCTTTATTCATTTAAGAAATTTCTCTGATGAACATACAAAATCCTGATCTAAGATAAGATATAGCATCCTATGAACAAGTAGGAAATATTGGTTCCAAATAGCAGTATTGTAGAGGGGGCCCTGAAATTTTTTGAAAGAACATCTTTTTAACAAATGTACAATAGCTAGACCTTTAACTTGTAGCATCCTTTGGGGATATAGTATTTAACTGTCACAAATCTTGAGACTTCTTTAATTTATGTAAATTGTCTTTAATTAAGGCAAGAGTTTTCAGGTGAGGCCAATGAGCCTCTTGTTTCACTTGAATGATTGATAAAATAATATACACTGTAATATTTACAGATCATCTGTTCTTTTTGTTTTAACAGGTTTCTTCTATTGGTTTTGATTATGAAGATACAAAGTCATACACATTGAAGGTCAGTGTCACAGATTCTGGTGAACCTAGGTTGTCATTGGAAACGACCTTTACCATCTTAGTTACGGATTCTAATGATGCTCCGAGAAATCTCAGAATCTCAGGTTTGTTACCTATAAATACAAGCAAGATTTTTTCTTTGTAATATGATTGATTGTTTTAAAGGGGCTTTACATCCCTGTCAAGAATATTTCACATATATCGAGATGTCACCAGCTATAGGTGAAGTGGCAGAAATTTTTACCTTTGCAGTGTGCTAAGGACAATGTGCAGGGAGGGTTCTTTAACATGCTGTGCCTGCCATGCAAGTAATATTTTTTAAGGTCCTATTCGAAAGACCCTGTGATTTCATTTCTAAATGCAGATTGCTTGGCCAAAGAACAGTCACTTCCAATTTTCTAGTCTTGGTCTGACCCAGTCAGGGTTTCTGTGCAATATGAGAGTTACGAGACGTAACATTGGATTTATTAATTTTAATAACAACTTCAGTCTGTTCTGAACAAAATTTAGGGAATTTATGCAAATTTTAAGGATTGATTAAGGTATAAAGGTACAGTGTTTGCATTTTAATCTTAATTGCTTTATTTGGATGATACATGTAGTAATTATAAAAGAGATAAATCTATTATAGTAAACTAATAATAATTTTAATAATATTAGTAATCTAAAAACCTGTTATCCCCTTTTGGCCAAGCCTTTTTGGCCTTAGTTTGGTGTTATGTGTTATCTTAATAACTTTATCAAACAACCTTCAGTAAATGTTAGAGCAGAACAGTTCATTAACAGCAAAATTTTCTAATTAAATTTTCAAGAGATCAAGCAAAGTATGAGTTGAGTTGAGTTGAGTAATGGTGTTTAATGTCCCAATCAAGGATATTTCACTTATATCGAGACATTGCCAGCTATAGGCGAAAGTGCAGAAATTTTGCCTGTGCATTACGATGCTGGCATTATACAGCAGGGTTCTTTATCGTGCCATGCCTACTGTGACACAGGACATCGCTTATTTTAAGTTTCCATTTGAAAGAACCGTAAGTTTCATTTCGTAATGTCCAGTGCTTGGGGAAAGAACAGTCACTACCCACTTTCAAGTCTTAGGTTGGATTCAGTTGGGGTTCAAACCCACAACCTCCCACTTACGGAGTGAGCATTCTACCAACTGAGATACTGCAGCGGTTGAGTGGTTGTATGATTTGTGCTTTTATATCATGTTATAAATCTGTGATTGTAAGCTGTTACCAAATGAACATCTTAATTACACTTTTTCGATTGCTGTGAGATGTAAACATAAGCATAAATAATACTAACCTATTAATAATTCTATATATATATATATATATATATATATAAATCTTTATGTAATTAACACTTACATTTACAAATTGATTTTTTAAAAATTGAAATAAATAAAAAAATCAATAAAGAAATAAATAAATAAAAACATACTTTTTTTCATTTATTGATAATTATACATCATGCTTTACTTTTTTTATGCATAATGAATGAATAAAAAACTGATTAATTACATGTATTTTTAGCTCAAGATGTTGATGAAAATGCAGAATTGGGGACAGAAATTGGTGTCCTTACAGCAGAAGATGACGACAGTGGTCAAACATTATCATACTCAGTAGAAGATAATGATTATTTCTCTATATCGGGAAATAAACTATTAGTGAATGGTCCGATTGATTTTGAATCAAAACCAGTAATACCAATGGAAATCACAGTAACAGATAATGGAATTCCTCAGCTTTCTGTAAGTTGTTACTATGTCCTGTTAATTATACAATAAACATGTTCCATTTAACATTTTTCTGTACTTAGCTTAAGAGATTTTTCATAACACAAATATTGATTTTTGTGAAAATGGAAATACTTTTAAAAAAAAAAACAAATAAAAGGTAAATACTTGTACTTTTAACTTGTGTATACTGTATAATACCCTATATTATTGTGTTGAACTGTTCATTTAAGCAAGATATGGAACTACATATATTATTATTTGTCATTTTCCTGTAAATTTGTTTTTGTTTTTTTTTTTTTTAACTCACTCAATGCAACAATATACTTATATTTCTACTAAAATTATCAAGTCAAATGTTAGGGGGGGATTATAAATTTTTAATGTGTGAATTAAGAAATGAAATGTCACAATATCAAACAAACACTGTAGAAAGTCATTTTTATGTGGGAAGATAGATATAAATTAACATACAAGCCAGTTTGGAATCCAGAAACCAAATATTTACACATCTTAAATTGTGAAAGCAAAACCCAACCCCACCTTCTATGTAAAAAAGAAAAAGAAATCTTCACTTGAGATTTAAATTTTTGTCCAAAACAAGCTTTACAAGCCAAGTGCTGAAACTAAAATGCTTCTACACATTTTTGTAGAAGATTACTTGCAAGCATACAGAATGTATGCACTTTTTGAAGCATATTAACATAGTCACAATTTAAAAAAAAAAATATTGTGACTTCATGTCATTATGACATTGTCCTAATGTAACTTGTTTTTACTGATAGGTTCGACAGATAAAGCTTTCATGAGAAAGTTTTCATTACAAAACAGGGGTACTTTTTATTAGTCAAAATGGGGAAATAAGAATCATCTAAATCACCTGATGTCATTTGCCAAATGCCTTTATAGTAATCACCTTTTCTGTCTGTCCATTCATTTGTCTGTCTGTCAGCAGTTGCTGTGGCATCAGCTATTGCTACAGTTTCCCATTGATCTTTCTGAAAATTAAACATTTGTAGTATACCATTTGAAGATGTGCATGTGACTTTTTGAATTTGGTTGGTGAATTTTTACCAATTTAACCAGTGATTCACAGTGTTTGACTAAGACTTAGACTGCTAGCCGGGCCCTTTCTGACTGTTGTCATATTTCTAGTTACATTCATGATTGGGAATATTAGATAGATTTTATTGTTCATGTATTTAATCTATTGGTTTATTTTAGGCAAAAGCTACATTCCAGTTTCAAGTCCATGATAAAAATGATGTTCCAGATTTACTTGATCTAGTTGTTGAAAATAAGTTCAAAGGAAATATTATAAGTGAGGACACTTTGATAAAGGATGTAATTGGTACTATAGTGGCAGAAGACCCTGACCAAGTTGATCATCTGGTTATAGAATTAACCAGTACAGCAGATGACACATTTAAACTATCATCATCTATACCTGAATGTTCACAGGTATGTATTGTTAACTCCTCCATAGGCATTTAAACTATCGTCTTCCATACCTGAATGTTCACAGGTATGTATTGTTAACTCCTCAGTAGGCATTTAAACTATCGTCATCTATACCTGAATGTTCACAGGTGAGTAATGTTAACTCATCAGTAGGCATTTAAACTATCGTCATCTATACCTGAATGTTCACAGGTGTGTAATGTTAACTCTTCAGTAGGCATTTAAACTAACGTCATCTATACCTGAATGTTCACAGGTATGTATTGTTAACTCCTCAGTAGGCATTTAAACTATCGTCATCTATACCTGAATGTTCACAGGTATGTATTGATAACTCCTCAGTAGGCATTTAAACTATCTTCATCTATACCTGAATGTTCACAGGTATGTATTGATAACTTCTCTGTAGGCATTTAAACTAACGTCATCTATACCTGAATGTTCACAGGTGTAAAATGTTAACTCCTCAGTAGCCATTTAAACTATGGTCATCTATACCTGAATGTTCACAGGCATGTATTGTAAACTCCTCTGTAGGCATTTAAACTAACGTCATCTATACCTGAATGTTCACAAGTATGTATTGATAACTCCTCAGTAGGCATTTAAACTATGGTCATCTATACCTGAATGTTCACAGGTGTGTAATGTTAACTCCTCAGTAGGGATTTAAACTATCGTCATCTATACCTGAATGTTCACAGGTATGTATTGTTAACTCCTCTGTAGGCATTTAAACTAACATCATCTATACCTGAATGTTCACAGGTATGTATTGTAAACTCCTCAGTAGGCATTTAAACTATGGTCATCTATACCTGAATGTTCACAGGTGTGTATTGTTAACTCCTTAGTAGGCAATTAAACTATTGTCATCTATACCTGAATGTTCACAGGTATGTATTGATAACTCCTCAGTAGGCATTTAAACTATCATCATCTATACCTGAATGTTCACAGGTATGTATTGTTAACTCCTCAGTAGGCATTTAAACTAACGTCATCTATACCTGAATGTTAACAGGTGTGTATTGTTAACTCCTCAGTAGGCAATTAAACTATCGTCATCTATACCTGAATGTTCACAGGTGTGTATTGATAACTCCTCAGTAGGCATTTAAACTATCATCATCTATACCTGAATGTTCACAGGTATGTATTGTTAACTCCTCGGTAGGCATTTAAACTATTGTCATCTATACCTGAATGTTCACAGGTATGTATTGTTAACTCCTCAGTAGGCATTTAAACTATCGTCATCTTTACCTGAATGTTCACAGGTATGTATTGTTAACTCCTCGGTAGGCATTTGAACTATTGTCATTTTACCTGAATGTTCACAGGTATGTATTGTTAACTCCTCGGTAGGCATTTAAACTATCGTCATGTATACCTGAATGTTCACAGGTAAGTATTGATAACTTTCAGTAGGCATTTAAACTATCGTCATCTATACCTGAATGTTCACAGGTATGTATTGATAACTCCTCGGTAGGCATTTAAACTATCGTCATGTATACCTGAATTTTCACAGGTATGTATTGTTAACTCCTCTGTAGGCATTTAAACTAATGTCATCTATACCTGAATGTTCACAGGTATGGATTGATAACTCCTCAGTAGGCATTTAAACTATCGTCATCTATACCTAAATGTTCACAGGTATGTATTGATAACTCCTCAGTAGGCATAAAAACTATCGTCATCTATACCTGAATGTTCACAGGTATGTATTGTTAACTCCTCAGTAGGCATTGGTTATATTTTCAAAATTTTTAGCTAAAAACATTTAATTTAGACTGAATCTTGATAACTTAAACCTGTTCTTTTGACATCAATTATTGTGTTTTAATAGAAATAAAAGTTGGTCATCCTTGATTAAAATGAAAGAACTTGACTCGGGATGTAAAACAACATTACTCTTTTCTTTTTGCCTTGGCATGTATTTTTTTTTTAACCAGTTTTGAATTTTATTGAACACTTGATATATAAGGGTGCATTTTATCTTGCTGCTTGCTCTGGCTTCTGTTATTTAAACCTCAGTTGTTTTATACATGTAATATTCTATCCACAGACGTCATTTTAAAATATGTTATTACCATCTTACCCATGCTCAAGTATGGGTAGCATTGGTTACTGATACTGTCGATAAATTCTCCCATCTGTAGCCACTCTTAGATATGTCTTCAATACCCACTTTCTTGTCATTTCTCTTTCTCAGTGTTAAAAAATATATGGATATACTTATGTTTTTTTAACAAATCATGACAAAATAATGGCACAAACACACTTTCCATATGAACTTGTGTTTATATTAAATATTCATTTATCTTTTGTGAAATAGATAGGTAGTTGGATAGATAGATAAATATAGATAGATGAGAGAGAGAGAGAGAGAGAGAGAGAGAGAGAGAGAGAGAGAGAGAGAGGTAGAGGTTTATAACCTAATTTTTATACTGTATCTTAATTCTTATAGGTAGTCACAATGTTTGGACATAAAACTAAATGTACTGTTAAACTGCAACTGGCCAAAGCGGTCAACTTTGAAGATATCACCAAACCATTAGAAGTGACTGTAAAAGTGTTGGACAAAGGAAAGCTGGAGCTGACTCGTAGTTGGTCATTTACAGTGTCTAATGTTAATGAACCTCCAAGGGTAAACATATTATATAAAAAAAATAGAATCGCTCTCATCTGTAATTGATTTCATAACCAGATGTTAAAATTCATCTCAAATCACCGAAAAAACAATGGACAACAAATATATCTGTGAGTAATGTAAATTAGAATATTTCCTTTTTGGTTAATTTTTGTCGAACCTGGCTTTGCCATAAGGCAAGACTTAGGTGTTACCTTTCCAGTGTTATCATTGGCAGTGGCGACGGCATGTCAAAATGTGAAAGTGTATGTGAAAGTAATTTTTTTTACTCGATCAAAAACTAACCAGGCGAGACATTTAAATATGTGGAATTCTTGTTAAAGGTAGCATCATCTCATTATGTATGCAATATGCAATCTTTATTTATTTATTTATTTTATTGTTTTTGTTATTATTGGGTGCCATTTATTAAGAATGTAAGTTAATCAAATAAGTTTGTTTGCTATTTTGTTTTGTTGAGTGTATAACCAGCAGGTATGTTCCATAGAACATGATACAAGTCTTACAATACATGTTCCATAGGAAATGTTATCATTCTCATCAGAAACAGAGGGGAATCATTGGTTTCTTCATTGGCACCATTGTTATGTGCCATTCATTCTAATTTATATCTTGCTTTAGAAGGATTTACAAAGTCATCCGGAGTAGATTTTTTTACCTAACTGGAATCACATTGATATCCTTATTTTACCTTTTGTAGGATATAATTATTGAAAGTGAGGTAAAAGAAATTCCAGAAAATATGGGATTATTTGTGATTGGTAAACTTAAAAGTATAGATGATGATAAGGGAGATATACATACCTATCATATAGTCAAAAACTGGGAAAGTTTTAAAATTGAGAAAGAAAACAGGGTACCAACCCTTAAGGTACGACCATCTGGACTGGATTTTGAGAGTCGACAAGAGGAGGAAGTTATCATCAGATCAACAGATAAAGATTCATTGTCATACACCAAGACTTTTAAATTTAGGGTGTTAGACGTAAACGAAGCGCCAAGTAAAATAACTTTGTCTATTTATGAGGTAAGTGCTTATAATGCTATCTTGATGAAGCTGTGATGGCCATCTTTTTTAAACATATTTTTATGAAGTATGAAAAATGGTCGTTAGTTTGGATCTTCAGTGTTATCTGTTGATGTGAATCCTAAATTTTTATTGACTTTTCTTAGTGGTTTCTGTTTTGCGTAAGCTTGCTGATATATTTTTTTATCCTAAAAAAATTACAGCAATAGCTTGATAAATTTCTCATAAATATTGTAGGTAAGTTTTTTTGGTTTCAATAATAATCTTCATAATATTAAATTTTATTCTAAAACACTTGAACTTATCTCTTTTTTATTTGTTTTTTTTTCCTGTTTAGGTTAGCAATGCTGCTAAAGTAGGTCAAGTTGTAGCTCAAGTTGAAGTCATTGACCCAGATAATGCTGGATCGGTAAAAAAGACCAAACAGACTCATACATGTACTGTAGGTGGGGATGGACTCGGTGTACTAAAGATTAACTTGAGTGATATGACACTACAGGTATGTAAATAGTATCAGGTGGTAATGTCATTTTTACAATAATGTCTGCTATGTTAGCAATGCTGCATTAGTAGGTCAAAAAGTGGATCAAGTTGAAGTCCTGGACCCTAATATTGCTGGATATGAGGTCTGTTCAAGAAACTGGTCACTTTCCACTGCGTTCACTCATACAATGTCTATTGAACAGTCGCAAGCAATCACATTGAATCTAAGTCATCATAATCATCCAGATGCTTTAAAAACAATCTCCCTTAGATTTGGACATCAATACTTGACTTGAGAAAAAGTGTCAAAATATAAATAAAATCAGGCATCTGTACACAAATTTTAACTAATTCTATCTTTCAAGTCCCTTCTAGAAAGATACCTTAAAATTGCATGTTGTTTCAGAATTTATGAAATCTTTTTTGTAAACTTTTTCCGAGGGATGCCATCTTGAATCTAAAGTGAACAACCTTGGGATAGTGATAGCGTTGGCTCACATGTGCTTCACAATCATTTCTGAATGGCTTGAAGTGAATTTTTTTATCAGTTTTAATACCAAACAATGATTTATTTCCTGTCATTTTCACATTAGGTGTTTTTAGATATTGCGTGTAGTCTGAGTTTGTATTCTGGTATAATTGTGTATATTTTCTGCAGTAACAAAAAATTCTGTGGGTTTTGCTAAGTAATCAATTTGTTTATGTCATAATTTGACACCATTTTTAATCATGCTGTACTTGGAAAATCCAAATTCAATAATATATGTCAGGATTACAGAACCACAAATGGACATGATCTTTTTGTTTTTAAGATACTTTAATTTTTAAACTGTAAAAGACATATGGACTTCAAAATACTGTGGTGATAACTGCAGTGTCCCTTAGAGTTTTTGAGGGACATAATTACAAGGTTTTGCTGTAATTAATCATTGTTTATTTTTAACAAGGTACAGTCAGTGATACCGTTAGACATTGACATGTTGAATATCACGATAACATGTGAAGATGATGGGATACCTGTTATGTCCAAAACGGAGGATATATCTCTCGCTATCAAAGCCATAGTAAAGATACCCAAAGGAATAATACTGAAAAACCAGAAAAAGGTTCAAGAAAATGTCACTCCATTCACTGTTGGAACTTTCAAAGTTATAAACCTTTTAACCAGTGAACCGATCGATTTTGTAAGTGTATAGTGTATATTGTAGATAGAATGTGAAGAACATACATACATATTCTTAGGTGATAATTTCCATAGTTCATGGTATTTAAATAATTTAATTTAGTGTGCATAGATTTATAGACTATGATGTCATATGACACTTATTGATGGACTATGATGTCATGTGACACTTATTTATAGTGTATGATGTCATGTGACACTTATTGATGGACTATTTTGTCATGTGACAAATATTGATAAACTATGGTGTCATGTGACACTCATTGATAGACTGTGATGTCATGTGGCAAATATTGATATACTATGGTGTCATGTGACACTTACTGATAGACTATGGTATCAAGTGACACTTATTCAAAAATTGGATGGACTCAGTCATGTATAAAACATTGCTCTAAATTGATTTGGAGAGTGAAATAATAATATTGTTAATCCCTCGTCAAGATTCTTGGAAAGTTGGGGAAATTTGAGTACTTAGAAAAAGAAACAACATATTTTTGCTAGCAAACTTGACAAACTTTTTCACACAGGGATCATGGGTTCATATGAAGATGGTGAAAGGCACTGTGATTTGTAGGAATGTACTTTGAACCACTTAGCCACTAAGGCTCTTTTCTATGAGTTAGAGTGGTGAGATGTATTGTTTATATTTTATTTTTCAGTCACTTGCTAACAAAGAAATTATGGTATTTTAACGAATGCAATAAATTATAGAGTTAATTAATAACCATGTAAATGTGTTATGTTTTATATATCATGATCCAAGTTTTAGTTTACAAGTTTGAAGTACAAATATACATGTTTATTTCTAATGTTTTTAACAGACTGGCTGAGCAGGTGTATAAACAATGCTGGTCTTCTCATGACTCTGGACGATGTTTAGAAATGACACATGAATAACAATCAATTACATGTTTGCTTGTAGGTTTTCTTTTTCTTAAAAAAAGATGACATACCATTTGAGATTAATTTTGACAATGAATTAGTCGTAAGTAGAGCCCTGGATTACGAGAGTAAATCGGAACATCTTGTTGAAGTAGAAGCGGGTGGACCAGATAACTTGATGCTTGATGCTAATTTTACAGTAAGTATTTTATAGAATGTAGGGAGAGTTCTCGCTGAAAATCACACTATATATGTCTCATTAGACATAGCACTTAATGTAATATTTTTGATGTTCCATTCAAGTGACTGTTCTATAAAATATCTATGTGCGCCAAGGTACAGTTTTGTGCCTCTAATAGATAAATAGACCAAGACAAAAAGGCTAATAAAAAAAATAATGAAAATAAAAAAAAAAAGAAAAAAAGAAAGAAAGAAAAAAAAAAAAAAAAAACACTGTTTGAGGCAGATAACTATCAACAATATTAATACTAACTAGGGCAGGGAAGCATGAAAATATTGAGATTGGGTGTATTATTTTGATTTGTACATCAGTCATGAACCATGACATATATCTAAATTATATTAGAATAATCGAAACACCAGATCTAATTTTTTTTTCTTTTCTTTTCTTTTCCTAGATTCTTGTGGAAGATGTAAATGAACCACCCCATGGTTTAAGTATAATAGGTTCCAGAGTGGCAGAAAACAGTGATAGTGACACAGTTATTGGTTCTCTGAAAACACAAGATTCGGAAATAGACCAAAAATATGCCTACACTTTGCTAGCAGTGGCTTCTGGGTAATGATACATTGAATTTTATCACCAATACTTTCAATTTCTTGACTATTTCTGCATCTGCTAGTTACCAAAATTGATTCAGAAATAAAAATAATTGAAAAAATGTATGATTATCAAAATTATATAACTATTACTTATGAAATACAGAAGTTCATCATCTCTAGATTTATTGGAAAAGTTTATGGCACCATCAGTATTTGTCGAAAAGTAAGTTAGAGGTTGTAGGTTAATTGAATGTCATGTCAGTCTGACTGTTATTACTGGCCTGACAGTAACAAGTATGGAAGAGCACATCGCAGAACATGAATATTCTCCTCTATGTGTGAGGTTTTGTTTTGTTTTGTTTTTTTTTTTTTTCGTTTTTTTTTTTTTTTTTTTTTCGTTTTGTTTTTTTTTTTTTCTTTATGTAAAAATGTTAATTTTTTAAGATTTATGAAGTTTTTTTTAATGGACTGGATGTACTTATATATTGCTCTGATTTTTTTCAAGTTTGTAAATCTAAATGTTTTACATCCAGTCAAAAATAAATTTGATTTTATAATCATTTCAGAGTTCTGGTAACTTCTTTCTTAAATGATTTTTGCATGTATGGCCAACTTTAGACCTCTCTTTGCATCTTTTTGTCAGTTTACCTAATGCAGCTAGATTAATAGACTACAGTATATGATATGTAAATGAACCTTGTCACTAAGTTACAGTTTTTTTCCATTTATTTCTGAAGATTAGATGTGTCCTTGGCAAAACCAGAATTAAAAGATACATTTAAACTAGAAGATGGAATAGTTAAAGTGGGACCTGCCAGTCAGAACCTTAATTATGAACAGACAGCTATATTTTCTTTACTTATCAACACAATGGATTCAGCTCCTGTTCCCCTATCATACAATGGAACCATCCGTATATTGGTGGAGGACATGAATGATCCTCCAAATGGTGTGACATTGGATAATTCAAAGGTACGTCAGTAACAGAATTTTCATTTCATTCTTTTCATTTCTATTGTATGTCACTTTATATCTTTGTGTCCCCCAGATTCAGTGATTGGGGAGAGTCTTTTTTTTTGTTTAATTGTAATTTTTTGTCTGTGTGTAGTGTCAAACTTAAACATTTGCATTTCTTATCTAAGCTAGGACTTTCAACCTTGGCAGATATGTTTCTAATGGAGATTTGTAAAATTTTAATGACCTTGACCTTTCACCCTACACAAATACCTGCTAAAGTCAATTATGGTAAATTTCATTACAAAATTCTCCTTTTTGTTAATGTTCTTATATAGTGTACATTTTACAGCTGCCCATGCATGGATATCATGGTTTGTAAACTAGCAAACTATTCTAGAAATTATCATACTACTTTAGCTGTCCTCTATCAATAGAGAAGTTACTATAAGTTACCTTTTTTTGTCTGAACCACCTTATTTTTTAATATTCAAAGTTTTCTTTGTTAAGGTGGCAGAAAATAGTAATGTAGGAACAGTTGTTGGAATGTTTGCTGTACAAGATGAAGACAAGAATCAAACCCACAAATGTGTTGTATTAAATCTTAATGATGTTCCATTTAAGGTTTGTGTGTACATACTTACAAAATGCCCTACATCAACACATACACACATGCATGCTGTACACCCCCCCTACTCACATACAAACACACCAACATTATTTGTTAGAGGGATGTGGACATAAACAAAAGCTTTATTTAAACTGTAGGCTTATATTGGCATATTGAAATTACAAAACACTTGGATAAGATTTTTTATTATACCTCATGGAAAATTCTTCAACAATTATTGGTCAATTTCTAATCAAGTGGCATAAAACATTTCACAATTTTTGAAGAAGCAATCAACATTGCCATTGTCATATTGGGATATTGCAATGTTCACCACTAGGCACAGAAACTTATGACTGTCTATCATGGAAACTTCTATGTAATCCTACTTAAGATTACATAAGCTATAGACCAGTAACTTCTACAGTTTTTATCAGATGCAATTTTACACATTTTAAACAGGTTTTGTCGGAATGAAAGGTAAAGGAAACCACTTTTTGTTTGTTATAATAAAGTAAATAGTGCCCTTGGTTGAGGGAAATATTGGGAATTGTCTGCTCTTTAAATTTGAAACTTTATCTCCCTTGCCTGTCAGCTCAGAAGATAATGTTCCTTCGGGGAGACAATCCTCCATATTTCCCTCAACCAAGGGCACTATTTCTATAATGAAGACCTATCCACTCAATAAATCTAGACTAACACCAAGGAACACCTTTATGCAATATGCCAGGGTTAACCTGTTGAACACTGCAAAATATATAAAAAAACAATAAGTTTTATGTTTAATAAAGCCTTTTATTCACTATTATTTTATATACATATTTTCTATATTGATTTCATTGTGTTTAACTTTTTTTCAGACACAAAATGGATTACAACTTGTAGTTAGCAGGAAGGAGTTAGACTTTGAAACTAACCGTAAATATATTATAGAGGTAATAAAGTCAAATTCATTTGTATTTTTAAATGACACGTTATTTTTGTTCTTAAAAAATAATGATAGTGATTATATGACAGGTGGATCCAGGAAATAGAAAAGGAGGTAGTCCACGATTAAAAAAAAAAAAGTATTGTGCTGAAAAGAGAATTGCATGCCAAAGATGTGTCTATAATAGGTGGTTATGGGGGCATACTCCCCTGGAAAATTTTGAAGAATAACATTCAAAAAGACACAATTTCCTGCATTCCTGAGTAAAAAAGGCTTTGTCTGAATAATCCATATAAGTATATATATATTTTTTTTTTTTTTTAAAAGCCTTTTTCCTCAACTTTTTTATTTCTAATATTGAAAGGGGAATCAGACCCCTTGGACTCCCCCCCCTGGATCTGCCTATGTATGATGTTCAACACTGATCATGTGACCTGGTGAGATGTCAATTTTTATTTGTTGCTAAGCACAGATGATTTTTATCTCCTAACATAAAATGGGTAGAGTAATGGCAAAAAGTGTCATTTTCTCATCAATGTCATTGTCAAATAAATGTTATAAGTTAAGCCAGTGTCCCTTTTATTCTCATTCCAAGTTACTGGTGATTAAAGAATAACAGATACCTAAAATTTGTTCATATAGTAACAGCTATGGCCAATGAGCACTACAGGCCTACCTTGTGATCAATTCCCCATACTCTATAATGTTTGGGTTGAATATAGAAAACTTTTAAATTACAAACTCCCAGAAAACTCATATGTTACTCTTTCCAATGGAAACATATTTTCCACACAAATTTTATGGGGTATCACATTATATGTTGATAAACATGTGACTTACAAATTGACAAAATTTACAAATTTGGTATTTAGTTTTTTTAAAAAAAAGTGTAGTTTTAAGTAAAAATGGAAATATGTGCAGTTAAAATGAAGTACCGGTATTTATTTTTTTATAGGTTCAGTGTATAGATGTAAGTGACAAATTTTCCAGTCTGCAGATCAGGAAAGCCTTTACAATTAACATCACAAATGTTAATGAACCACCATATGATATCATGTTGTCAAAGAGTGAAATTGCGGAGAATAGCGATGTTGGTGAATTGGTGGGAGAATTAAAAGCTACAGATGATGATAGCACTACAGTAAGGACAAATATGGTGGTTTGATTTTTTGAATTTCCAACAAAAATGATATTTATATGAAGAGATTGAGTAACTTTAATTTCAGTTTCTAGAAAACAAGACATAGTAGAAGAATTTTTCTTTGTCAGATTCCTTCGGCATTCAGTTATTCATAAACATTGAAATTTCATTTTCAGAATTGAACTATAATATATTATGTTCATTTACTGTTTTGTGTACATTTTTTTGTGAAAAAGTTACGGGTTTTAAATAAAAGAAAAAAATTGTGTTTTTAAAAGCTCATGGTTTTCAAAATTTCAGTAACAATTTGAATCCAATTTGCATATATACACTCTACAAAAATCTATTTTATTATTGTTGACATTAATTTACCTGGTAATTTTTAGAATTCCACTGTGATGAAATGAATAAAAACAGAATAATTTTATTCTTAAAAGATATAAAAATGGAAATCTGAACTTTTTAAAGAAAATTGAAAATGTAAATTATAAAATTATAAATCGCTTTAAGTAAAATCTTTGTGTAAAAAATGTAACACAAAGGGGTATAACTAGGTTTAAAGATTTCCATAGAATGAGAAAAAGTTTAATTACCGTTCTTCTTTGTAGTCGTATCTTTTCGGTCATGATTTGAATTACAGGTAACATTTAGTTTGGAAGGTGAACAGACAGATTTTGTTATCCAAGGTGACCACTCCTTAGTATCCAACATAGCACTTGACTATGAAACAAAGTCAACATATACAATTATCGTTAAAGCCGTCGATGATGAAGGACTGTCATCTACACAGGAGTTTACTATAAAGGTATGACTAAGTGATTTTGAAATAAATGCCATAGTTATACTTAATAAAAAGAATTAATTGTCAATTGTATACCCTTTAGAGATTTTAATGGGGCTATTTTTGGACCAAATTTAGTCCAAACTCCAGTGTCAAGTTTCATAATGCTACTAATCATGTTTTTTTTTTCAATGGAAATTTGAGCTAAGGCACAGGTATGTTAAACAACATGGTATACCACAAGGATTAAAGATCTGGACCAGAAAGTCTGGCAGTGAATCACTCTATTATATCTACTATATACAACACAACACTATGACAAGCTCAGCTCCACTACAATATAAAGCTTAATGGCACATGTTGTTTAGGCCTGAAAGGCACAATAAGAATTGTGCTTATGATCTAAACTTTGTTTTGAGAAATTTACAAATATAGTTTTTTTTTGCATAATTCACAGGTCCTTGATGTTAATGAGCCACCTACACAAATAACACTAGATAAATTAACTGTTGATGAAAATTCACCCCCAGGTACGGTGATCGGGACACTGAAAACAGAAGACTTAGATAAAGACCAGACATTTGCTTATAAAGTTATAGAATCAGCACCAGAATCAGGTGGATATATATATATATATATATATAAAGTATTATCACCCTTTCCTAATCTCCCATACCCCCCCCCCCCCCCCTTCTAGTAAGAGAACATAAAGAGAACATACAGTATTTGTATTTATGACTTGTCGAAATAATCTGATGTGGAAAAATTTAAAGGATAGTTCTCATTTCGTTATATTTTTGTAAATATGTCTTAAACAAGCATGAAACTTTTTTTATGTTTTCTTTTTTAGGATATTTTAGTATCCAAAGTAACAAGCTGGTTACAGGGGACAAGGCATTAGATTTTGAGAAAGTGACAGAACATCAGATATTTATTAACAGTACAGACAGTGGTAAACCCCCTAAAACTATACAGGTAAACCACCAAAAACTTTACAGGTAGATCTGCATTGTTGTGATGATAATTGATCATCTTATTTTCTCTTTCAATCTGCAACAACAAAGCAGTAACATTGTCAGTCTATTTTTGGCAGCATAATTTCCACTATAGAACTGTGGTTATGTCTCCCTCTTAAACTTTTGCTCAGCAATAGCATTTATTGTTAAGACAGGTTTTATCTGGGGAAATTTCCACAAAAGAAAACTCTCTCTCCCTCTCTCTCTCTCAGGTTCATTTGGTGCACTGATGATAACTTACCTGACAAGAATAAAAAGCAGTCTTTGTAAATTTTTGTAAAAAATCATAAATTTAAGTTTTTTATTCTAAATTTCATAAGAGCTGTTATTGTGGAGTTTGCGGACTTGCCATGGTGTTTGTTGTGCATGTCTTTGTAATCTGATTCCATTCTTTTGCATTCATTCATAAGTGTTAAATACAATAGTGAGATGTCTTCCTTCACTTTGAAAGATCACACCTTAACCACCATATCCTTTGTAGAGTTTATGACTGTTGTTTGTAAAATGGCTGAAAGATTTTTTTATTTTCATTGATTAAGTTATAACTTTTTTAGGCTGAATTCACTATAGCAGTGAAGGATGTCAATGAACCTCCCATTAAAATTATCTTTGGAACATTAGAACCAATACCAGAAAATGCCCCTGCAAACACTGTTGTATCCAAGATACAAGTGGATGACCCAGATGCTAACCAATCCCATCTGTGCAGTATACTGACATCACCCACACCATTTTCAATTTTAACCAATGAGATGAAGGAAATGAACTTGGTTTTGATTGGTGTACTGGATTTTGAATCAAAAGCAGAATATCAAATGGATGTACAGTGTACTGATGGAAAATTTAAAAAGGAAACGGTATTGTAATACAATATGTCTTACTAAAACAACTTTTTGACTAATTTTATTTTGGATTAGACAGGGTTTCATTCTCTCAGAATAGTTCAGTTTAAACTGAATTTCAATGTGCTTTAGATTCAATTTAAACTTATAGCACTGCAAATGACATTGTGTTTAACAAGAAATCAATTATAATCAAAAGACAATAAGAGTAACAGTTAAAACATCAATTACTAACATTCTGAAGTCTTGCTGGTAGTGATAAACATTATTGGTTTTTGAACTTTGAACTATGGGCAAAAATTTATTATATTTGACAATACTGTAATAATAATAAGGTAAATGGTTTTCAATTTTTTTTTTTACAAATTGAGAGATATGTACTCTTGAGGTCCAAATTGGAGTTAAAATCAGTTAACTAAACCTATGAAAAGACAAAAAATAAATCAATTTTCTTTTTACTTTTTGATACAGTCTATAACTGTTCGAGTACAGGATGTAAATGAAGCCCCAGAGTTGATAACACTTAGTGGAACTAACTCCATAGTTGCTAATGCTCAGCCTGGGTATGTCATAGGGAAACTGTTAGTAAAAGACCCAGATATCGGACAAAAATTTACATTTAGGATAATAGGAAAAAATTCTGATATCCTTGAGGTGAGTGTGAAGAAATATGTAAAGACAACTTGCATATGTGGTTTAGTTATTCCAGTTTCTTTTTCTTTTCTTTTTTTTTTCAATGTTATTAAATGATTATTTTTGACCTTACTAGATCTCTGTTAATTTTTTTCTCAGAATTTAATGAAACTGACATGTAGTAGGAATGAGTAACATAATGCATAGAGTCTGCCTTTTATTTTCTTGTTCCTGCCCGTTTCACAATCGTTCCTTAACTAAGATTTTCCTTATCTTAAATCTAGTAAATTTCAGCAATTTCATTTGGAATCTGAATGAACATTTTTCATGAAACTAAATATGGATGTTTTGAGCTTGAAGTGATCTTCAAAATGACACCTAAAATTTCTGTAGATCTGAACAAAAATCATTACGACTTCAAATTTGCCAGAATTAAGTTTAAGAAAATCTTAGTTAAGAAATGATTGTGAAATTAGGGCCTGGTTCAATGCATTTTATAGGAGTTATGACCCTTTGATTTTTTTCATTATTTTTATTGTTATTGGATCTGTGCAAATTCTGCTGAATTTATCGGAACTTAGTAAGAAATGGTAAACATGGTCTTGCTCAATCATTTTTGTAGGCATTTAATTTTTGATTGCTCAGTCCACTCTATTTGTTTTTCCAAAAGATTCCATAGAACTAATAATTAATTTTGTGTGGCCTTATCATTCATTATTTTTGTTTAGACTAGATGTCTGTGATTCCTATTAGCAGAATATGGAATGGTAAACATGATGCATTGTTGTGTCCCTTTAAAGATTTGTTTTGTTTTATATCATTTGTTGCCATAGTTACAGGTCTTTATCATATACTGTTTTATCTTTGATTGATGTACAGGATGTGAGATATAAAGTTATTTCAGATTATCAAGACCACAAACATTTCAGTATTTCATATAGATTTATCACATAATGTAAATATATTTTGTATAACTTTATATGTGTTTTTATATAATGTTATTTACTGCAAACGATTTTGTTCCTGTTACAAATAACTCTCAGCAGAGCATCTTGCTTTGACTGATATTTCTTGTTATAAATAGTCCTTCCAATCATGCAAAGCAGATGCAACAAACCATATCATCATTTTTATATAGCTACTGGTACATTCATTACATGTACAATGAACCTAATTATAATGTTCTGTATCCTGGCCCATGTTTAAACCCACTAACACCTAGTTAATTGTTGTTTGAATTGTTTTAAAATATTCTTGTTTTTTTTTTTTAAGAAAAAAAAGTAGAAAAAAAAAACAAACAATTTTAGTTGCAAGCAATGTCTACTTGTTTTCCTGTTAGTCTCTGTTGATATAACCATCAATTGAAAAAGATTTTTTTAACCACATTTGCATCCTTGACTTTTTTACAGATTAAAGATGCCAACCTTCAGATGTCGACAGCGATACCCCTGTCTTACTTAGAAGCAGAGAATCCTGTAATCCAGGTAAAAATATCAGCAGCAGACAATGGAAATCCTAGTTTAAGCGTAAGTCAGACATTTTCTTTACCAATCACAAACATGGAACTAGTTGTTGAGGAACTACCAGACATTACTATTGATAATAAAACACTGAAGGAAGATGCTACTGTTGGGACAGTAATTGGAGCTTTACACAGTAAAGAAAAACTAGGAAAAGATATTGTATTTGAACTGGTAAATAATAATGAGGGCCTGTTTGGAATCAAAGACAACAAATTCCTTATATTGGCAAAAAATTTATCTTCGGTAGAAGGTCATTCTCGTAACCTAACTGTTAAAGTGACCAATACCCAAACATTTGAAAGTTCAAAGGTCAGTATTATTATACTGATTGAAAGAATAGATAAATGTTATAAAAATGGGAAAACTTGTGATGAGAATGCTAGATGTCTATTGGGAGGTGATGGCAACCATGCGTGTCAGTGTGAAATTGGATTTACAGGAGATGGTTATACTTGTACTGACACTAACAACTGCATAGTTACAGGAGCAGATGGTAAAAAGGTACCAGGAAACCCATGTCAAAATCAGGGAACCTGTATTGATCAGGATAATAGCTATGCTTGTAAATGTGCTGAGGGTTTTAGTGGACCAAATTGTGAAATTAGTGACAAGCCAAGTCCATGCCAATCCAGTCCTTGTAAAAACAAAGCTGCTTGTGTACCAGATGAACAGACGGAAAATAAATTTACATGTGAATGTGCTATTGGCTGGATGGGTGACATTTGTGACAAGAGTATTGATGATTGCAAGAGACTTAAATGTGTGGCAGGAACTTGTGTTGATAAACACAGAACAATTAATTGTCTTTGTCCACCAGACAGAAAAGGTGTTTGGTGTGAATATAAAAAGACAACATGCATAACAACAAATACTTGTACTGACAAAAGCCAGACCTGCATTCCTAAGTTAAACGAAGATGCCAGTGATTGTGTTGCTTGTAAAACACATTGTATCACACTTAAGGTTAAAAAACCAACTAACGTACCATACAATAAAGAGGAATTTATTGCTAAAACTAAAGAAATAATTAACTCCCTTTGTAATCGTCAGGTAGGTGGCAGCACCGTGGGTAGAAAGAAGCGAGCAACAACCGATACTGGTGTAGATACTTATGTTGTAGATGTAAAAGATAATGGAGATGGTACTCTGGATGTAATTTTTGCTGTTAGAGCACAGAAGGGAACTATCTATGAAGAAGAAGAAGCACTGTATTTTCTTGTTAAAGCATGCAAAGATACAAGTGAGTATGAATTATATACCAACAAAATTTAGCATATATCCAGTTTATTGGTAGCTTCTTACAATCTTTTTGAAAAAATAAAATCCTTCAACCAACTCTGTGTATATTATCTTGTGGATAATTGTTGAATGTAGAAATCACCATAAGGTTTATTCCTGCAAATTTCATTGGTTAATCCTGATATTTGACAACTACTTGTATATAGAACACTAGCATCCAGATCATTAATTCAGCATGTTGACAAATACAGTTATCACTTGTTTCAGAATTTGCATTCAATTGACACTCGGTACATGTCTATATGTATGTGTATAATCTAAACTTACATACTTCTGTATTTTCAGACTCTCAGACAAATGTTGAAACAGAGTATTGTCCAGCAATAATGGCTACACAGTCAGCATCTACACCAGTTGTGTCACAACCAGAGAGCGGTCTACCTATACCGATCATTGCAGGAGCAGCAGGTTTGATATAATCAATCAATTAATTTGTATTAAGTTTAAAACACTTGTATTAGTGTAAGTGGAATGATTTGATCCAACCCATACTGAAATAAGTTATAACTAAGTTATAACTAAAGTATAACTTAGTTATAACTAGGGTTTGAGGTACAAAAAAGTTATAACTAAAATGTAACTTTTTTGGACTTTACCATTTTCATGTATAACTAAAATGTAACTTTTCTGGACTTGGCCATTTTCATGTATAACTAAAATGTAACTTTTTGGACTTTGTCATTTTCATGTATAACTAAAATGTAACTTTTTGGACTTTGTCATTTTCATGTATAATTAAAATGTAACTTTTCTGGACTTTGTCATTCTCATGTATAACTAAAATATAACTTTTCTGGACTTAGTCATTTTGAATAATCACTAAAATGTGACTTTTTGGACTTTGCCATTTACACGTGTAACTAAAATGTAACTTTTCTGGACTTTGTCATTTTCATGTATAACCTAAATGTAACTTTTCTGGACTTAGCCATTTTCATGCATATAACCAGTATAAATGTACAAGTTTTTGGGGTTAAATGGATGCTACTTGACACTGTTAAAAATTTCCCATATGCAAGTCACTTACAACTAGGCGCTATTAAGGTCAGACGATACATTCCCCAAATTTCTGTTTAGTACATCTTCATAATGTATGAATTTATACATAATTTTTATCACTCTCTGATTTCTAAACCCGTTTCCAATTGTTTTTAAAATTTTGAAACTCTAAAAATGTGATTATGTTTATTTCCTGTAACCTGACAGACCGACCCATTCAAATTTATCCCTGGGTGGATTTTTTTTCTGACAAATGGCAAAACTGCATTTGTTCACTCAGCTGATTCCATTTCTTTAAAGAAAAAATTAGCTTGTAGCTTAACTTGAAACATAAAATGTGTCAACCTATTTTACATTTACCTTAAATATAAAGAGTAATCATTATTTTCGGTTAACAACAATTTCCCCCTACAACTTTCTGAAGTTCGTTTTCTACTGCTAGACAGCCATTTTGGGTGCCATGTTGGGTTCCACTGTAAATATAACCTTGTAAATTCAGTTTGGGGATGCTTGGCCATTGATTAGCAAAAAAAAAAAAAAAAAAAAAAAAAAAAATCCCGACCTAATGATCCTTGATTTTTTGGGGAATGTTACAGGAAACAAACATATTTTTTTTAAGCCTAAGAAATGCCATCCTCTGGTATCTCGCACAAATGCCTGGTAATTAAGGTACCTCAATTTTCTTGAGTAAACATATTAAAGAAGTATTTGTTCAATGACAAAGTCTTGGAAAAAATTATATATTATTGAGGAATATGTCTTATCTGTCCTTAAAGAAAAGTTGAGGAAGACCATTCCTTGTATTTTTAACAAATAAACTGAAAATGTGCTCAAGAAATGACATTTTTTTATTCAAACCCAATCCACATACACATGGTTCAAATTAAGGCTTTAAGGGCACAAATACGTGTCACATTTATTTGTCAATTTAGATATATAAACACAACATAAATCATTAGATAATGGTATATAAAGATGTTTCGACCAAAAAAAAGGATTCTTAAATGTCATTATCTCACAGCAAAAGATCTTGAACGGTGACTCCAATAAGACCATTAAATGTTTTTATTCACTGAGTTCACACTTCACTCGCGTTCGACCCTGTTGGGAACTGTGGACACAAAACTAAGATTGTCACTCAAAGTTACACAAACGCACACATCCAAAATGTCCTGAACGAGAATTGCTTGCAGGTGTGACGGTGGTTTCAATTGAACCATGTGAGTGGTTGACGAACTGCGATGATGGTCAGTAACAGCATCGTCTTTGTCCATAATCCTCACCACAGCCACGAACAAATCACCACAGCCATCAACATTTACTTTAACAAAAGTCTCGACCCTTCCAAACGATACTTCTTTAAAACGTACAATTGCATTGTTTCTTCTAGTGGTTGACTTATATTCAAGGCATTGCACAACCTGTTGATGCACAAGCAATCGTTTAAAGAAGCATACAGATCTGTAGTGTCCTACTAAAGCCAAAAGTGCTGCTCGCTCCTCCAATTTCAACTCTCTGTAACTGTAGGCACCAATAACAGCAACTTTATCTGTAATAATTTCACTTGTGCAGTGTCCATTCCTATCCATCATTTTCTTGAACAGTTCTTGTTCACTACTGCCGAACTTCAAAGCCTGTGCTAAGGTTGGTAGTTGTTGATGGACACTGACAGCAAATGCGATTTGTGTTTCAATATGTTGTGTACCGTGGAACAGGCGTCTTAGTTGTCCATTAAAGTCCTCAAAATAAAAACAAGATGAGCACCAAAGCGGTCCAAGGTCTTCAACTTTTTCTGTCAAGTGCAGCAGTAGGTGAACATTTGATGTCAATTGCCGATCACTGTATAAGACAGGAATGTTAATAACAAATTCCATAAGCATCCGTTTACAGTGCAGAAGGTCCTGTGTAGAAATCTTTTCTTGTAAAAGCAAGAAGATGGAATAAACTAACAGAGAAAAATGATGATACTGGTCCTCTGGTAACAATCCAAATAAGCATGGTAGGCTGTAGTAGAGTAGAAAATTTTTCAATTCAGCAGCTTTAAAATGGGCAACATCTGCTAGAGTTCTTGGAAGTCTTGTAATGAAGCTTGGAGGTTTAATGGAGAGAAGACGCCGGTCCACTTCTGGCAGTTTGGACGAAATGCTGTAAATTTCGTTTTTGTGAGACTTGTCAAACCAAAGTGTCAATAACATCTTCATACAACCAAGAAGGACGCAATGCATGTAATCCACCGCCACTCCACGAACAATGTCAAAATTTGGCACATAAGAAAACCAGGTCAATCCTTTAACACCATTCACAGAGTTCATCAGGCGTTCTGCTTCTTCTCCATCTCTTGTGTGAGATGAGTGGGTACGCAGCAACGAGTGTCCATCTGGACTGTCCATAGCAAATGGATAGACAAGAGTATGGCCCCGTTCACTCGTCTGCACAGTTTCACCACGGACATAGCAATAGGGACATCCGTGGAAGCCGTTAAATTGAACCATGTTCATGAAGAGACATCTTGCTGGGGAGTCAAAAACACCATTAAGTAGGATGCTCCTTATCTTCTGATCATTAACTTCCAGTCCTGAAAAGTAGAATAATATTTTGCGATACTTCACATAATAGCAAAAGAATTGGTATTCAAAACATGCAATCAGGCAGTGAAAAAAAATTATTTGATATAAATTGCAGGCTAAAATAAAGTTTGAATACTTATGTTAATTGAAGATGTTGAATTACAGACTTTCCAAGTATCAATAATTATATATTTTCAAAGTAAAATTGGAAGCAGCAAATCCGTTTTTTTTTTTCCTGTTAATTGAAGATGTTGAATTACAGACTTTCCAAGTATCAATAATTATATGATTTTCAAAGTAAAATTGGAAGCAGTAAATCCATATTTTTTTCTCAATCATTTAAAAGAAATTTAATTACAAATAGGATTGAATCCCTGTAATATACCTGCATGGTAAATATCATGTAAACTCTCTGCAAAGGGTTTCAGGAATGTAGAAAAGTCTGGCTTAGAATATCCAAACCACATTCCAGCAAAAATTCTGTTGCTCCGGGTAAACCTGAAATAAATGTATTCATGTATTATAATATGAAACAAAATACATGCATTGTCATTGTGTCTAATGACCACATATCACGTCTAGTAAGGCCATATTTTACTTCATGTTAATTTAGTTTCACTGAGAAAAGTAATTGAATATCATAAACTAATATCAGGTAAATCAGTTAAAAAGTCTTTATCTTTACCTGATAACTTTTTACATACTTATGTGCATAAATTTAGAAAAAGTAACAGGGTTTGACATTAACTTGTTCATGTACTAGACCAGACAGGCTACTCATTTCTATAATTTTTACTCACCCTAACCATCAAATCACTAGTCCTGATAAAACATACAAATTTACTTATTCTAATATGCAATGTTAATGAAGTAAATATTTAAATCATACATGTATTAAAAGAGACACTGTCAATTCAATGGCTCACAGGCAATTGAGTCGGGTTCATCCGGACTTTTAAGCACAAGTATAAACATTATGGCCTCAGCAAAATTTTTAATTAAATAATTATCAAAAATATCTATGAATTAATTTAAATCCTATATTATACAAAAGCTATTAAACTAAATTGATGGCTTAAAAATGTTAATTGTGTTTTGCATTGCTTTTCACTAATAATGACTGTTTACAATTGGACAAATTAGAAAATTTCTTTAAAGGTGTTTTTTTTCAAGGACTGAAATTGGGATTTAACAGATATTTTAAAATGACCAATTGGTCTAGTTCACCTACATTTCATATATATGACAGTGTTTTCCCTTTATTTCAAAGTAAAACGTTAGAGATCAGTTGTAACAGGCTTTGGGCTGAGATTTATGAACAGAATCTCTGTGGATCTTGTAACTAATTTCTTTTTCAAAGAGGCATTTTTGTGAATTGAAGCAGTCAATTTGGCCGGTAGCTGGTTCTTAGGAAAAAGTATTATGACCAGACTATCGATTTCCTGGACTGGTCAGTTGCACATGTCTTAGTGTCAAACCCTGCAAGTAGTATGAAGCTCTTAAACTTGTTTGGCTTACCTTAGGTGTGGTGGGAGTTCGTTGATAATAAAGTATATCGGCCATATGCTGAATGTCGATGAATGAAATAAGGACACGCCATCAGTGTTGATCTGGAGGGAAATGTGGAGATCTCCAAGGTCCTGGGATGTACTTCCTTTGAAATATCCATCTTTCCTAAATCTTTCTTGGTAGAGCTTTCCATCCATAATATCACTAATCATCCCATCATCCTTCTTTGACTGGGAGGCTTTGTATTCCCAAATTTGTTTCAGAAGTGTTCCATCTAAAAAAAAAATGATATTTGAGATTTTAATGAACATAACTATTGGAAAAGATACAAAATGTAAAATATCAAAGAAATAATTAATTTTTAACAAGAGGCCCATGGGCCTTAACGCTCACCTGAGGATATGGTCAAAATCATTAGCAAAATAAAACTTAAAACACTTTCCAAGTTTTCTCAATTTTCCCACAAGATGTAATCATAAATATCTAGTCAAGATTCATTTATAAATAGCTAATATGCATGTAATAACTATAGTACAATGAATAATTTCAAAATCATTACCATTCCAGTATACTATGTCCTTGACCTTTGAATGTATGACCTTGAACCATATATCAAAATGAATGTCAGATCAATACCTACAATATTCTAATATACAAGATATTTCAGCTCAGGTGAGCTAAAAAAAACTATAGCCAACTTTTCAAAAGCTTTAATTTTATTTTATGAAATTTTAAATAATTCCAGCAAATTAATCCATCCATTCATATATGGAGAGTGTATTCACTACTGATTAATTTCTATTGAGAAATTTAACAAATGAAAAATTCATTACCTGCAAATAATGAAGAAAGTTGGGAAATGATTGGAATCACCAGAAAGTAGGCATTAGAATTCCTCTTTGTTGTTGTTTGGCAATTACGGCAGAAATTCTGTTTAACTGTCCCATGGTAAAGTAAGCACTGTTCACAGTAGTAATGGAACTGAAGTGGGGCCTTGAAGTTCCTAAAAAGGTCCATGAAAGTTTTTATGCTTTTCATACACAAGTTTGGTGTGAGACAGTGAAGGTCCAAAAGCACTAAAAGGTCAGCCAAGGCCTCTCCTGTTAACGAATGCCGCATTGCAAATGAGATAACTAAAACCATGCTAGCTGCCAAAGTAATCGTTGCACCAGCGTACAATGGTTTGTCAGCTTCAACTGAAAAAGATATATTGAATATATTAGCTTTAACCTATTTGATTTTTTGCTCACCTGACATTTATAAACAACTTCTACCACTTGCAAACTAACATTATTCATTGCTTTTCCTACATTGTTGAAAAAGGGCCTGGGCTTTTACAGTTGATTGCTACATAATAATATCAAAATGTCTATACACAAAGCTAGTCTACATTTTTAAATTTCTTTTTATTTTTGATCTGAAGTTGCTATTCAATGTTACCATCCTATATATTTTTATTTTTGGCCAGTATAATGCATGCAAACAGTATCATAATCATAATGACAAATAAGTAACACATACCGGTATCTGAATCACCATTCCCGTCAATATCACATTTCGCATCTTCAAATTCGCTGTTGAATACATCAAACTCTTCATCTGGGTCTGGGCCATGTGGATTTGCCCATTCTGACAGCTCGGGAACGTCAGGGACATCTTGAAACAGCTAAAAACAAAACAAAAACTGTAAAAATATATGTTAGTTTGTTACATTTATAAGACAAATGTTTTTTGTAATATAAAATGTTATATGATATCAAACTTTTTTTTTACATGTGATACCAAGCAATTCGTCCCAGTCCCAATTGAAAATATGCCTTTTTTTCCCCCCAAAATGTAGTGGAAGTTTTCCTTCAGAAAAACTTACAAAATATGACAGACAACTTGCTTGGTTTTCTGCTTCAATTTTGAAAATGTTGGATTGCTGATATAAAAGATAGTTTTATGTGTAGGTTTAATAACAAATAATGAAAAAATTACTGTTTTGTAACACTAGGTAATGTTCAAAACTTGAACTTTCTATTAAACGACTTATTTCCACCTTTTATTTCAGCAGCGAGAATTTTTTACAATTGGTGCCATAGGTTATGTAGCACTAAGTCAAAAATATCTCTCCGTTGACCTCTAGCATGCTGGTGTAATGAATAAAGTATGACTGTTTTTATCTTTTCTTTTCATCAGTAGTGGCACGTGTTTTTACCTGATCTTTTAACTGATATCTTAACAAGTTCTCCCCCTTTGTTTACATGATGTTGTGCTATAAATAGCTCCATGAATATGAAAAAATCGTTCAGAGTTGACACTAGGAACGTTTGAAAACTTCGACAATGAACAACAGAACACGATCTAGAAAAGGTTAAGACTTTTGTATATTTAAAAAAGTACATAAATTGTAGCGAACACTAACCTGGTTGAATGATTTCTCATGAAAAGCATCGATGATGGCACCGGGGTCATCAGTTTCACACCTATTGTCGACATCTTCTGGGGGACCATTTTTCATCGCAGAGTTGTCCGATTCTCGTTGCATTCGCCAAAGTGACACTTTGGGAGTTGGAATAGACTTATCAGCAAGAAAAACCTGGTAGCGACCACGTTTCCGAGGGTACATTATTACTGCATGACTTTGTTTACTTCTCCTTTCAAAATGGCGCCTTCGTTAATAACATCCGGGCAACAGCGGAAGTGTGCCAATCGGGTATTTACTGTTGGAAAAAAACTTACGTATGGCTCTAGCTGATCAATTTTAAATTAAGTCATGGATAACATTGAACTTATAAACACGTTTAACATTACAATTTTAAAATAAAAAATATATACATTGGATTCGGGTGTTTCCGTAATTGGATTCTAATCGCTGATTGGTTCAATTTGAAAGTGGCTCGTATAGCGATTTTCATTGGCTCCGCTCTTTATTTTCAAAAAAGATAGCGTCGGGGTTCAAGAAGTTCAGAAGGTGAAAGTTGAAAGGTTTTGTTATTACTTCAATTTAATGAACCATGTATGCCCTGGTCGAGTGGACGGATGAAGAAAAGGTCAGCACCATTACTCTATCACGTATCAAGGAACCAAGGAAGGACTTTTGCGATTATAAAGTCGGTGATATTGTGAAGGCCAGCTGCCATGGCTTTCCTGGCGTGCATCCAGCCAAGATCCTAGCCATTAGAGGTATTCTTACAATAATCAGATTAGAATATCTAAATAATTTACGTATGTGAAATTTCACTTTTGGTGCTAGAATAAATAGAATGCAGAGAGATCTGGTTATCTTACAATAAATCGACTTACAAAATAAAAATTTATATGAGCTATAAATGTAGTAATTATTAATCATAAAATATATTCTACATCAACCATTGAGACATTTGAGATAATACTTATAATTCAAAATAGTTCATATCTATATAAACATTATAAATAAGCTTTTAATTGCATTTGGGTATTCATTTCTCCTATCCACATTACTGTAGGCCAAGATTGCTCTGCCATCGAATAAATTTTAATATTTGGATATAGTCAATCGACAATATCCAAATATTAAAATTTATTCGACGGCAGAGCAATCTCGGCCTAACATTACTGGTGTGTAGCTCAGCTTGATGCATATGTTTTTAAATTAAATTTTACTGAAATCAGGAAGATTTATTAATATAATCATATTAACTTTGTAGGTTCCACAACAGATGGGAAAAAGCAGTTGGAGAAGATGGCCGAAGATTACATTGCAGAAAAGAACCAAGTTCAAACAGGTAGTGTACCCCTTGATCTTGTCATTTAATAATTTTTAGCAATCATGTGTGACACTGCATCCAACAAATTATATGTTAGAAAGTGTTTGTGTTCAATTATGCAATGGAGGTAGTGGTGCATTTTAAGGAAGGAAAAAATTCAGCAGCTTTCCCAAGTATTCTTAGTATTACAAGAATACATACATTTTACTTAATACACTCATTGATATAGAGTTGACACTACATGTATTATATTTTATTTTTTAATAAGTATTTATTAGAGATTTCGCAAACCACAACCGCAGAACTTAATGTATGTTTACTTGTACGTTAATCTCGAGAAATAAGCTGCAATAATCTAGCCCCCTCCTTTTTATGGAGTAAGATATTATATTAAAAAGAAAAAAAATTGGAAAGGGCCACATTATTAATTCTCAGTTTTGAGAAATATGTGCATTAAGATGTCAGCCCTCTAGTTAATGATGAAATTCTACATGTATCCACATACATGAAGTTCCTAAGGACCTGTAAGTGCAAACTTGTAGCAATTATATTAATTTTCTTTATTGCTTTTTAAATGAATCAAAGTGTGTTCTTCTTAAACTTTTTTAGCAGTTAAGATTAAGTGCAACTGGACTTTTACAAGTAACACTGACTTATACAGTTGACAGCTTACTTTTACACCAGAACAATGTACGGAAGCTCTTTTATGATAAAATACAAGTTGCTGTCCTTTAAAAAAAGGACTACAATACGTGGACCATATGCATGTGTTTCAAACCAAAAATCAAATAATTTAAGAAACTTTCGAATTCTAGATGTAGTGAATATTCGTGTAGGTTTGTTCAAATTTTCTACAATGATTCCCCTACTTTCATTGTTAGTACTTTCATAGTACTTACTTGGTAACTGCCTCCGTAAACCTAACCAAACAGATTTTTAGGTCTCAAACCTAATTAAAAAAATTGAAGCACATAAAAAATGGAGACCCAAGGAAATCTAACTCCATGCAAGTCATACAATGACATTGAATTGTGAAAATTCTTCCTAAAACAATTTTATGGGTTTTTGGTTGGAAGATTTTCCTCTAAAAGTTATCTCTTATCAGAGGAATTGCAGTGAATATTAAAAAAACAATCAGATAGTCTTTAGAACTCTTAATTAATACGTCAATATTTGAATGTTTTTTATCCCATCATTGTAGAGAGGGGTGCTACCAAGAAGGGACGGAAAAGTACAGAAAAGAAAGATGATCCAGTCAAAAAGGCAAAGAGTCAGGAGAACAAAGGTAAGCTAATGTCTGGATTTCTTTATAATTATAAATTTTTAACAAATATTTTTTATGAAAGTTTAGGAATTTTCCAACCACCCCGTGTAGGGCCGAATATTGGTCTTTTTCCCAAGTGCAAAACCCCTCCTTTTCCCAAAAAATGAACTGCGTATGTTCCAATTTTTGAATGCAGAAGAACTTCAGAAGTTAACCTGATCATAATTCACGAAACACAAACATGGTCAGGTTTGAAAATAGGGAAGAACTTTCTTATAATAATCTTCTATTGTAATTATTTTCTACACCTTTAAATATGTGAAAATGGAATGTTTCTTCTGAATTTGTGAGAAACAGGTAACGAAATCAGCACAGCACAGTCCCGAACTTCACAAAAGTTTTGTATCTTACGTTGAAGTATATAACACATATAGATCATTAAAATTTTCAAACCTTCAAGAAATAGATAGTATATAGCTTGAATTTCATGTAATGCTTTACTGGATGAGAAAATATTGCGTATTGACTGAGTTATATGTTAAAAAAACATCATATTTAACAGTCCATCATTTTGAGTTTTGGTGGGACTTTCCAAGATTCTTTTTTCTGTTTACACAGGTAAATCATATGATTTCTATCTGTAGTATGATGCAATCATCTATTGTTAACCTTCAGGTGGTCACCTGTGCTCTGATAACTAGTAAACAAGCGGTAGTTTCAAGTCAAATCAACAATGAAATACACGTGTGTCAAAAGTCGTCATTAAGGGTTGTGGGCTAGGCGTCAAAAGTTGTAATTAAGGGGTTAAGGAGGGAAAGGTCTAAGGGGTTAAGAGTTAAATAACCAATTCCAAGGGCCTGGGTCCCATTTCCAAAAGTGAGTGGAAAATCCCTGAAGTTTTAAATATCTGATCAGGGTATGACAAATAGTTTTTTTGTTGCCTGACTAGGCGACATTTAGGGATTACTTTCGTCGGCAGATTTCCTTGTATGGAGCATAACATTGGTGTTGTAGGTTCAAATGACTCCAAACTTGGTGTGCATGTTTCTGGCAATGAACAGTGCAGTGTTCATTGTGCAGTGCACAAGAACCGCAACTCTATCTTTTTCCGTTTTTGAATTATTTCCCTTTGATTGATTTTATAGAGCATTTCTTGTCTGGAGCATAACTTTGGTGTAGTATGTTCAAACGACTCCAAACTTGGTGTGCATGTTTCTGGCAATGACTCGAAGTGCAGTGCACAAGATCTGCAACTCTATCTTTTTCCGTTTTTGAATTATTTCCCTTTGATTGAATTTAATAGGGCATTACTTGTCTGGAGCATAACTTTGGTGTAATATGTTCAAATGACTCCAAACTTGGTGTACATGTTTCAGGCAATGAATGGAAGTGCAGTGCACAAGAACCACAACTCTATCTTGTTTCATTTTTGAATTATTTCCCTTTGATTGATTTTTATGCAGTGTCAGATGACACATCTGTTTCAAAGAAACATATCTAGTTTAACATATACATGATATATGCTTAATAATACATAATGCAAAATACCAGGGGAAAAAATTATTGATAATATCTAAAGGTTCATCTGACAAGTTCGTAATGTATGATTATATAGGGGGTTTCAACTGCCTACTTTACCTTGTACATGTGACATGTAGTCCAGTAAACTTTCTTGCTTCACTTTAAAATTTAGAAATCAGTAGAAAGACCCCCTGTACCTTAAAAACACCTTTATAACACAACACCAGTTTTCCAGCAGTCATACTACAAACATGTTCATCCTTTTTCATTTATACTTGCTATAATATACTTGATATTACATGCAAGTCTTTCGGAATATCTGTTGCTTGGGTGCAAATCACAATCCTGTTTATCTATGTGTCTATCTGTAACTGATATGTTTTCATAAGCTGGGTATATTCACATCAAAGCAAGCATTAGCACAAAGACTTCTTGTTAAATACCAGTACAATTAATTAATCACCTTTCCTAAAATTGGAATGGGGGGGGGGGTGCAACTTACTTTAGAAAAAAAATCTTTACATTAAAAAATTAAAGCCGCATCGCCAAATGAGAGGGGGCTATTTGTTTTACCCTCTTGTTTCTGTCTGTATTAAAAAATACATTACAAAAAATAATTGAACAAACTTTTGTTATGCAGTGAACATGATGAAAGAATTGTCACACAGCTTGAATTTCCTCTATATTTTGAGTATAAGGGCCCTCCGGGTAAATGATACCAATGCTACATTTAAGACCATTCCCTCTCTGCAAATAAATATATGGTAAAAAAAAAAGGGTCTGAAGGCAACCCTAATAAAATATATTCATGATATTACTCTATAATCTAATAACTAATTGCATCTATTGTATATTCCAGAAAACAAAGCAGAAAGAGAAAAAAAGAGGGAAGAGAATAAGAAGAAAAGAGAGATTGGCCTGAAGAAGAATGCAGATTTTCTACAATCTCTTCAAGTCTTTAAGAATCAGGTAAATACCTTATTTAATCTTGATACTCACACAAGAGGAACATCAAATGTATATTATAAGCTCACCTGAGCCAAAGGCTCAAATGAGCTTTTCTAATCAAAATTTGTCCGTTGTCTGTTGTCCTAGTCGTCGTTATTGTCTACATTGTAAACTTTTCACATTTTTATCTTCTTCTCAAGAACCACTATGTCAATTTCAACCAAACTTGCCACAAAGTATCCTTAGGTGAAGGGGATTCAAGTTTGTTCAAATGAAGGGCCACACCCTCTTCCAAGGGGAGTTAATTATAAATTTGTGGAAAATTAATGGCATTTTTAAAAAACTTCTTCTCAAGAACTATTGGGACAGAAAAGATGAAACTCTTGTGAAATCATCCTCAAGTAGTGTAGATTCAAATTTGTTCAAATCACGATCCCTGGGGGTAGGGTGGGGCCACGATGGCCAATCAAAGTTTTACATAGGAATATGTAGGGAGATCATACAATATATTTGGAAGAACATAAAGAATAATTTATTAACATACCAGTGTGTTGATAACTGTTTTGTAATACTAAATTAAAAACCATTGCCTTATTCTACATCCACATTGACTTGAAAAAGGTTAATTAGAATAAAATCATTCTATAAATCTTAAAAAAATCATGTTTTTAAAAGTTATGAATCATGCTGTGTAGTTTATTTTATAGTTACCAGGCCTGACTTAATAACATTTCAGCCAAAAATTCCAAATTATATCAAAACTTCTGTGAACCATTGCAATCCAAAAATGTAGTCAATTTCTGCCTTAATGACCGGAGAAATGTGAAATAAAAGTAAATAGCCAAAATAATCACTAGTTTATTTGATATTAGTGAAATCACTTACTTAGGTATATTTGGCTAAATAATTCAGGCAAATTGCTCACAATTTTTGTGAAAAACAATTTCTAGAGTAAAATTTCAATTAAATTGGAATAAACTTAAACAAATACATTTTTAATTTTGTATACATTTTTCAGACTCCTCCCACAAATCAACAGGATCAGTCATCTCAGCCTCAACTCAGACTCAGTTCCCTTCTTCACAGCACCCAAACAACAACATGAACCAACCAGATCCATCTCTAAATCAGATGTGCCATCCATTTCAACCCAACAATGGACAGCAGCTGCTGCCTTTAGATGGTCCAAGCCCTTCTCATCAACAGTTTCATCCACACCATGGAAACGCTCAACAGCATTTTCAACCAAACCTCAGCTACCCACAGCAGCAGCAATTTCATGGACAGAACCAGGGCACGCCACATCAGCAACAGTTCCACCAGGGCACGCCACACCAGCAACAGTTCCACCAGAGCATGCCACACCTGCAACAGTTCCAACCAGAGCACACCACATCGCAACAGTTCCATCAGGGTACGCCACACCAGCACAGTTCCACCAGGACATGTCACACCAGCAACAGTTCCACCAGGGCACACCACACCAGCAACAGTTCCGTCAGAAAGGGGGCACCTTTTATCAGCAAGAAACCGATCAGCATCATGACTTTGCCAAGCAACAACCATCAGCTGATGTACAAACCCTCAGTACACAAAAAGACAAAGTCAACAGTCCTAAACAGCAACATCACAACAACGTCCAGGCCAACTGTCTACAAAAGCTGCACTCTGATTCAGACCCCAATGCAACTCCACTACAGCCCCACTTTAGACGTTTTGGACAGCCACCAGATCATCAGTCAAATCCAGATGACACCAATCAAGGAAAACAAGAGAAACAACCACCAAGAAGAAGTCAGCTACACGTCTTTCCTTTGCTGAGGTAATTTGATTTATATTAAGTTGGCACAAATAATCTTTAAGTTTTAAGATGTAATATAAATTAGTAGATTCGTCAGAAAATCTAAATAAATTTGATAACAAGTTATACTTTTACCACAGTAACTTGCTTTTAAAACTTGCTAAAAAAAGGGTTCTTGTCATTGCCTAATGTTCCATGGTTTAGCTATGATTTTATAGAATCTTTTAAGTAACACTATCTGATTTCTTTTGAGCAGATTCCAGGATGTCTGAGGAAATTTCCAGAGGAAACCAGATATTGGATGAGTTCCTAGAAACACAGCTGACAATACAGATGAGGTACAGTGGATTTGTGTTATATATATTTCAAATCTCATACTTTTTACTCACAGACAGACCTGGGGTAATGGTAATGTGTAATTGTAATCATTACATTTTTTCAAAGTAAAAGGGTGTAATGTGTAAGGGATTTATCTTTCAATTACAAGTAATTGTAATGTAATGCATTACTTTAAAAAATGTTCGGTAATGACCAATTACTTTTCAATTACATTTTGTTTATGTCTCTTTTTATTTTTGAATCTGAAACAAATTAATATCACTGAGAGGGTTTTTTATATAAAAATGTGAGTCTTTAAATTAAAATCCTATATCCAACATTTATATTACTAAATGGTAATTGATAGACAAACTAAATAATTCTTTTAATAAAAAACTATTTTGACAAGACAATTGTAAAATCAGTTGAAGAGAACCAGAAAAAAATATTTAGAAAAATCATCAGGTTTAAAGAAAGAAAGATATAAAAGTGACATTAATACATGTATAGTGAGACTTCCATTTAAATACAAATTATATTTTTCTACTTTATTCCCCCTGTTCATTCTTGTAAAAGGACTTGGTAAACATGAAACAAGATCAGTATGATTTATTGTAGACATAAAGAGAAACTAAAGTCAAATATTAATATAGACTGATATATTGACCATCATTCTTTTTTGGTAGCTTAAGGATTCAAAATTCAAATCCTGTATTTAGGTACTTGTAAATATCACCTTTGGTTGAGTTTAATTTATAGCTTCATTGATTATATCTGTTCAGCTAATTTGAAGTGCTAATGAATTCATTAAGTTTTTAATACTCATTTTACATTTATAGCATAATCTGTTAATTAAACTTAAGTTACATAAAACACCTAGTAGGAAATGTTTATAATCATTTATTTAAAATAAAAAACAAAAGAGAAACTAACATCAGATATTGAAAAACTACAACATTGAAAGTGTTCTGATCCACTTTCTTTGTCAACTGTAGATTCGATTGGTAAACTACAAGGAAACCTGATGATTATTCCACATTTTCAATAAGTGAGCCCATTCTATTTAAATTTTTTAAGTATTTACCTACTGTATCCTCACGATTTACTTTACTTTATAGTTTGGGGAACCTGACACTATGCAGTGTGATTGCTGCAAGGCTGCTTTAAAGGAAAAGGAGAGGGAGCTAGAGGAGGTGAAAAGACAGCTGTTCCAAGCTAGGGAGGAACTTGAGCAACAGAAATCGTCCAATCGCATGCAGTTGACAACTGGTAAGCCTTTATTTTGTATTTATGATAATTAAAATAAGAATGTATTAAAGACTTAACACTGTGGTCTCATATTTGTATTTATGATTAATAAAATTTTGATACATGCAAGACGTAACACTGAGTCTCATAGGATTCATTGACTCTATTTAAAATAAATATTTTTAATTATAGGTGAATGGAATACCCAGAAAGATGGATATCCCAGAGCAGGACGTGTCCCAAAGGAGATAGCAGAGAACCACAGTGTAAGTTTGTCTGGAATTACAATGATTAGGCAAAAAAAAAATAAAGAAACTCTTTATCCAGATTATTATAAGGTTAAGAAACAAAGGTTGATAGAATGATGGTCAAGTTCTTTAAAGAGAAGTCATTTGAAAATGAGGTTAAAATTTTACTTTTGCCTCTTTTAAATACCATTTGGTAGGATATGATAAACCTATGTAAAACCTGATAATAATTCCCCTTAAACTGCCCGCTTAGATATTTTCATGGTGGGAGTGGTCACATCAAATTGAAATGGCTAGTATGTTCAGAATAAGTCTCTTCAGATAAACAGGATGAGAATAAGGTACTTGTAAATTGTCAGAGATTTCAGAATATGAATGTAATGCTCAAAGCTTATTTGTATTTAATCATATTTTCTGAAAACATGACATTTTCGCAAAAACAAATGTATGATTTCAGGTACAATGATATGACAAAAGTGATTGGAAATTTTTGTGTTGTGAAACTTTGGTACTTTTAAAAGTGTATTTGGTATTTTTGTAATTAATTTTTTTTTTTTTTTTTTTGGATTATCTAGATGATGGAGCTGATGCCTGGTAGTGGGATCTACGTTTACCCAAAAGATGTGCGGGCCCTCAGCAAAAAAAACAGTGGAACTGGAATGGCACGTTACCTAATGTCTGTGTTTTACACCAATGAAGAGCTTGTGAGGCGAGGAAATTTAACAGGTGCCAATGGAAAAGAAGGATTGGACAAGTCCATTTTGAAGACTATTATTGGTAAGAATCTAAAACTAATTAACGAATTTTTAACAATAATGACAAATTCCTTTTACTAAAAATAAAAATAATCAGTCACACCTACATTTTTCAATGCTCTATTCGGTAAAAACTACCGGTAATTGCTTGTGATTTTCATAACAATGGTATGCAATTTATTTTGTGTTTTCAGTCAGTGAAGCAATCACAGCTGATTAATTTATATTTCTTTTAGACTATGCTGTTAAGGGAAGAGATGTCGAGTCCAATGTCAAGTTTTCGATGAGGACGAAGATCAGTTCCCTGGTCAGCCTACAGAACAGGAAACAGACATGCCTTTCCTGATTGCTACTTATCTGTAATGTGATATCCTTCCATGACAATACCTTTTTTCCCTTAAAATAATGTGATAGTGGATTCACTTCATTAGGATGTTGATAGCTGTCCATATTGGATGAGTATCCAATGTTTAATGTGATATGTGACCTATGATGAATTTCCTTTGTGGGTATATTTATCATCCAATTTTTAATGTGATATGTGACTTACGATGAATTTCCTTAGTGGGTATATTATTTTCCAATGTTTAATGTGATATCAAACTCCCTCCATAAGACGCTGTCCATTTATTATTAGTATTGTGATATGGAACAAGAAAAAAATTACAGTTGACTCTTGTTAATTCGAAATTGAAGGGGTCAGATGAAAAATTTGATTTATCCAAATTTTGAATTAACCATTTTCTTCACGAATGAGAAACAGGAGATAACTAATAGTAGAGCGCTCCTCTATTGACGTCACATATATTTTGTTACATTATAATTTACAACTGACATTGAAAATTTAAGATTAAGTTTAGATTAAACATTTATAAAAATTGAAAATAATTTTAAATGTTTCTATGTTAATATAAAGCTCAACAAACTAAAGTTTTTTTTAACAAAAATATTAAGTAACGGAAACTTTACTGGAAGCTTCAAGGTTCGATTGAAATTTGTTAAACACTGACTATGGCGAGGTTCAGTTAAAGTTTCATTTATTAATCATAATTTCTTTATCTATAATCCTTAGGGTCAGACTTTTGTGATAATTAAAATCACGGCTTGGCATGTCACACAGTCCAGAATGGTGTATACCATTTACCTTGACAGATCAATTAAGTTTAAGTGTGGCGATTAGTGTTTGGTATTCTTGTGATCAGTGACTGTGGAAGTAGCGGACCACCCAATTTTTAATTTAACACAATGAAATTTTTCCTTTTACTGTTAGACAGTTTACTATGACCTGACCGGAAGTGAAAATCATAAAAATAGCACGGGATACGACTACCTTTTTAATATGTATTTATAGTCGGAAATTAATCTTCCAAGTAAACCGCCACTCTGTAACTCCAAACACTTCTTTGACAAGAGATGGATTCATCATTTCAGGTATTAATATTTTAAAATAAAATTTTTTTTGTGTACATGTTTTTTATATTTTGACGCTTGCTTTCAACTTGATGTATAAACAAATCCAAACTACGATTAACAAGGAAAGTATATTTCAATTTAAACCTTGAAATTTTTATTATGTAATCACGACTGAAAATTCACTTTGATTTAAGCAAAATTTCGAATTTCAGTATTTCGATTTAAACACACAAATTTGCATAGAAATACATAGCAATCTGATGGGACTATATATTTCAATATAAGTGAAATTTCGATTCAACCGATTTGAATTAACGAGTGTCAACTGTAGTTCCAACACTTTATTAGAGATATTAATTATACCAACAATAGTCGCTGGCTGTATTTAATCTGTTTTTTTAAACAACAGTTCCTGTAAATAATCTGTTGTCTTATTATCCATCATGCATTTGTCTTGCTTTAATTATATTTGAATGACCACTTGAACAGGATGTTGAAATGTGTGTATATTTATTAATGGATTAAAAAAAAATTAGTTTCAACACCTTATTAGAGATATAAATTATACCAACAATAGTCGCTGTATTTAATATGTTACATACCAACAACAGTTCCTGTACATAATCTGTTATTTATTATCCATACATTTTTCTTCTCTAATTATAATTTAATTACGACTTGAACAGGTTGTTGAAATGTGTGCTTTTGTACAGAAATGGTGCCTATAATTAATTTCTTGTCAATTTTAAATATAACTTTTCTGTAACTTTTCTATAACTTTTTTATAACTTTTCTATAACTTTTTTAATAACTTTTCTGTAACTTTTTCCATAACTTTTTTAAGGTATAACTTTTATCGGGTATAACTTTTTTGTAACTTTTATGATAACTTTTATTAGGTGTAACTTTTTTCATAACTTTTATAAGGTATAACTTTTTTGTGACTTTTTTTCATAACTTTTATTATGTATAACTTTTTTGTAACTTTCCAATGTCTGTAAAAGTATAACTAAGGTATAACTTTGTAACTTTTTTATAACTTTTTGTGTAACTTTTAATAAGTATAACTTTTTGTAGTTATAACTTTTTATACTTTTTATGCACTTGTTGTATTTATGTTGAAATAAAAGATAAAAGTTATATTTGAGTTATGACTTTTTTGTAACTAAGTTATAACTAAATTATACCTCGCATAAAACATGCGGTTCCAAACTCCGATAACTTAGTTATAACTTTTTTGTAACTTTTTTAAGTTACAAAAGTTATAACTTAGTTATATCTTATTTCGGTATGGGAAGTACTAAACATCTACATCTACAGAACAGTTGATTTCTGTAGGTCTTGCATAGTACCTCGTACTGAATGTAAAAAATTTCCTGACGTTTTTTACCCACTTCAATTGTAGAATAAACATTTCATAAAAAAATATGCACAGGAAAAATTTGATTACAATTTATGGAAAATGTATATGTTTTTTCATATCATTTCCATATTTATACAATTTGTTTCCAAAAAATTTCCATTTAAATATATATTCTTTATGTAGATAAAATACTTTCCATAATGGATTATACTTTCCAATAAGGTTTTTCATACTCTTTTCAGGTTAGAACCCCCCAACCAAGTCTGACCCAAGACTTGAAAGTGGGTAGTGACTGTTCTTTCGCCAAGCATCAGCATTACAAAATGAAAATCACAGTTCATTCTGATTGGAACTTAAAATAAACGAGAGCTCGTGTCACAATAAAGAATTCTGCTGTATAATGCCATCAGCGCAATGCACGGGCAAATTTTCTGCATTTTTGCATATAGCTGGTGACATCTCGATATAAGTGAAATATTCTTGACTGGGACATTAAACACCATTACTCATCTCATCTCACCTCATCTCATACCCTTTTCATGTGGTTTTTATAAGTTTAGTAATATTATTTTACAATTATAATATATGATATATATATATTATACAATTGATAATTGTAGGAGGATGGTTTTTATCATAATAGTGATAGTTATAATAGTTGTGTGTAAAAAGAAAAGAATAATAATACAGTAGATCCTACAAGAGAGGGCGCTGCTAATAAAACAAGGTAAAATGGTATATTCTGAGATCAGTAGAGGGCCCTGCTAATGAAAAATGTAAATTTTAATTCTTGGTATATTTTCAAATGAAGTTGATAAATATTGAGTTTTGAGTTGTTTTTGTATTAGAGGTAAAAAAATGTCGTATTATCATCACCATTAGGAAAAACCGGAAATAACAATTTAAAATTGTGTAAATTATCATGAACATTTTTATATATTTTTATATAAAACAAAGAAATTATTTTGATAGACATATGATGTTGACTCATTTATACTTTTTTAAGAATTTGAAATTTTTTATGTAAATTCAAATGATTCAAATTGTCTCATATATTTTAAGGAGGGAACTACAGAAACAGATTCAAGAAGATCTAGTGGATATGATTCATTAAGAAAGGTTTGTAAAGTAATGATTTTGTAGTTTATCCTTTTCTTTCTGTTCACAAAAGTCTCCTTATAAAAACTTTAACACTGTATGGATTCATCTGCAGAAGAGTTTAGTTGTTTAAGTTAAGTTGTAGTGTTACTAGTACTTTTCATCCTATTAATAATATAGTGACCAATACATGTATAGCAGGTAGCTGGTCGGCCATGTCCAGCTAAACAAACACACACACACACACACACAGGCAGAGTGGTATAAGCACTGACATACAGATTACAGTACATTTTCCATCTAAGTTCGAATCCAACTTTAGCAGAGCTAGTGTAAGAAAGTTTGTCATTGCCAAAATAAATAAATTTGGTTTGCTACAGGTATTTTCCACCATACCTGAACTGATCTACTTGATAAAAGTGAAAAAAAAAACTTGATTGAGGTGAAAAAACCAAAAACAAAAACCACTTTTCCACTTCACTCATTAATGCTAAATTAAAAAAAAAAACTTTTTACCAGTTGAGCCTAATTGGCTTTCAAATGTTAGTTATACTAATTGGACCATAACAAATCAAATTTGTAAAAAAAAAGATTTTTTTTAATTACAGAAAATCAAGAATATCAAGGAGAGAATCCACGTACAGAAGATCAAGTTGCATTTTGATCTAAAATTGACTTTTTTATTACATCATGAACTTTTATGCTTGTTTTATCTTTTTGTTGACAGATTTTCGTTTAAGGCCGATAAAATCTAAATGTAAGATTTATAAAATTGGATCACCTTTTTTCAACTGGTTTGCAATGATTTGTGAAGGTCATTTTTACAAACCTCTATATATTATTTTGACAGTCTAAATGACCCTCAAAAAATTAACCTTTCTGCATTTCTGCCCATGTTTGTTCCCTATTCTGAGATTCTAAGTCATCAGTTAAAACTGGTTATCAATGATCTGACTCAATTAAACTTGCCATTTGTTACTTTTGTTTGTTTTGTGAGACT